>JAYKKI010000039.1:4965000-5222500 GCA_039881145.1 Druceiella hillmani | reverse complement strand
TGACACACTCTTCGAGTCTAGCACGCATGTTTTCAAAAACGCGTTTGCAAAGCGACTGGGGTATCCTACTGACTTCGGCTCGAATATTTTCTTTAAGTTGTGTCACAGTACTCGGATTTCTTTTGTAAACAACGGATTTTACGTATCCCCATAAAAAAAGTCACATGGGCTTAAATCAGGTAACCTAGGTGGCCATGGTACGGTACCGTTTCGAGATATGTTTTTTTCTGGAAATAACCGCCGCACTGCATTCATGGACACATTAGCAGTGTGAGCTGTGGCCCCATCCTGCTGGAACCATGTGTTTTGGTTGAAGGATGGACTATTCTGTAGTTCTACTCTGAAAAAGTAATTTAACATCTGGGCATATCCCTCCGAATTGACAGTTACAGTTTGGCCACGTTGATTTTCAAAGAAATAAGGCCCTATGATTGCAGATGCAGACATGGCACACCAGACTGTTACTTTATGCTCATGTAAAGGCTCTTGATGCATTTATCTTGGGTTGTGGACATCCCAGTAACGAAAGTTCTGCTTATTCACATATCCTCCAATGTGAAAGTTAGCTTCGTCACTAAAGAATATGTTGCCCATCAGGGTAGCAGTACGAAATCTCAACAACATCACCTCCGCGTAAGTTTTTCTTAATTGAAAGTCAGAATCGTGTAAATCTTGAACAATTTGAATTTTAAATGGATCGAATTTGAGCTTTTTTTACATTATTACCTGTAAAGTCGAACCTTTACCTGTATCGATGAACGTGTACGCAGTGATAAACGGGGATTTTCAACGACAGAAACCATAACAAGATCGACATTTTCATCCGTGGCTACCAATGGTGTAGGTCCTGGCCTGGGCCTATTAAATGTTGATCCTGTAGCTCTGAACCTTGCTACCCATGACTGAATGAGGTTGATCGATGGTCCATCACGTAATCGATGAATACTGTAACGATTATTAAATCGACGGCGTGCTACAGACAGCGAAAATCCACTCAAAATGTACGCCTCGACGGCAAAAGCGCGGTGCTCTCCACTCCAATGTTCCATGGCTACTAAAACATCCGCACCGCTTGAAATCAGCCACTGGACAACCTGTATATATATATATATATATATATATATATATATATATATATATATATGTATGTATATTTATATATGTGTGTGTGTGTGTGTGTGCTCTTGGTTAACTGGAACAGTATTTTTTCGAATTGCTCTTCAAAATGTAAACCGAAAATATTCTGAAACATTTTTTTAATTAAGCTTTTATCACTGAAAAATAATTTGTTTTTGAATAAGGAAATATGTTTTATTTAAGGAAATAAGGAAATATTTTTTGGAAATATGTCTTTCGGTATTTCTTGAACATTATTACTTTTAAACGCTCTGTTGCAATAAACAGAATCTCAACGTAATAAAAATTAAGAAAAACACTCTGGTACCTATATACAGTATTCGTATCCCTCGCCATTCAAGGGCGTATAAGTCATGACGTGTATTGCGTCGTGTATCACAATAATGGCACGCAGCAATCGGAGTGCGTATACTGCAGAACTCTTAACCCTTGCAGTACCGTTGAAATAGTGTATTTTGAAAACAGGATAAAATACGAAAAAAAATTTGATTATAGTCGCCTTATTTTGTACCAAGGAACCCATAAAAGCCGATTTGTTACACCAATTTAATTTCAAACTGTATATTAGAAAATTATAGCAAAAGAGAACTGTCATTAATGAAAAGGCACGTTCACTTAAATGATTTTTTATTTTTATAATCAATATTAAAATATATTATACCTCAATCGATAAAGTTATTAATAAATGGTGGAGAATCGTAATTTCCATTCCTTACACAAATGGACTATTGATAACAAAAAAAAATTATTTTCTTATGTGTTAATCGTAATTGAACAATGTAAACTACCTTGTCTGCATAAATAAATATTAAAAAAAATTAACCCTATCATCGTCAACCTTATATAACAAGGTTTTCACATTTTGCCGATCTGTTTCCCTAAGTGACCATAAATCCTTTCTTTTATGAATAAACCATGCACATTTTCGAAATAATTAAATACTAATACACTGATTTCCAATGTGACTTTTACTGACTAGTTTATATGTTATCGTGCCAAAGTTTTAAATACCGTATATAATTTACTTTTATTTATTAATTTTTATTTATGAAACGACCACAATGTATTTATTTGTTCGTGAAACACTTTTTTTAATTACTTGAGGCGGACGTATTCCCTATCACTCATTATTATATATTATTAAAATGGAAATTGCATAAAAGAACTTTTATTTCAAATTGCTATTCAAGCAATTACTGATTTCCTCATTCCACCATGAAAAATTTGACCTAAAATCCCTGGTTCCTTTCATACTCCAAAATACTGAACCAAATGTTTAATATATCACGTTTATGTTTAGTCTCTTACAAAGCGTTTAAGTATCATGCATTTCCAGCAGAGGGAAAGAGACTTCTATAAAAACGAGAAGGACGATCTAAGCGGTGTGTCTATCTCACTTACTGATATAGCAGTCTGTCTCTGTAGTGCATGACTAAAAATATCATCAACGGCTCCTTAAGTCAAACATACTTAAAGTCATGAAAATTACATTTTTTCCACGTCTTTTGTAATCAGAACCAACCACGTTAATCAAATAAAACCAGCCATGCAGCCTATCTCTTTTCCCATTAATTCTTTTAGACATTCATTACCTTAGACATATCTACAAATTGTTATCTGGATTTTTTTATAAACATATTTAAAATTTTCGTGAGACAATTATAAATTCACATGACATATCAATAAGAATTCGAAGTCAGAGGGAGTGTGATACGCTATAAATATAAATAAATGTTGAGATGATTCGGCCATATGGAACATGGGGATAGGGAGAAGAGACAAAAGGAATACATGAAATAAATGTATAGAAAAAAGGGGATAATCCAGAAATACACAAGTAGGTAAAATTAAGGAACTTTCTAAATTTAATACATAAAGAACCCACGTGATGTACTATTATTTCTACTTTCTTTAATTTCTTTACCACGACCTAGGTTTCGTTGTATTACAACATCTTTAGGTGGGATATTAGGAAAGATCTTTGCTAATATCCCACCTGAAGATGTTGTAATACAACGAAACCTAGGTCGTGGTAAAGAAATTAAAGAAAGTAGAAATAATACTACATCACGTAGTTTCATTTAATTGTGAATAATGAATTTCTACAAAATTAACGCCAAATATATTCAACATAAAGAACCATAAAAATAAACATGAAGCTAAAAATGAAAGTTTCACAAAAAAAGAAGAGACCTTAAAAACAAAATTTTAATAAAGAAATGGAATAAATAAAATGAATATGTCCAATATACAATTGAATCTTGTTCAAATAAAATTCTGTTTTCAAAGAGAAGTTGAGCGAATATAGGTTCGTTATCTATTACATCTCAGATATCTGTCAGCGGTACCAATTTACATGACAGTATTTTTAAGACATGTATCTTTTTCTGTTTTACACCATGTAGTTATATGGTATTTAACGGTACACAGTTATTAGTTCGATTCTGTATTTTATAAACTTTTGCCGGTTGCTAATATAATAAATATATTCACATAAAAACTAACAATTTTAATTAAACAAAGTTATTCAATGTTCAACATTTAGAATACCAAATGTCCTTTAACAGGGTTTCCGAAAATATTAAAAGATAATACGGTAAAATTTTTATGATTTTAGGTTCATAACTTTGGAAATATAGTGTTAGTTTATTTCTAAACATATATTACCTATAGTTGTGAAAAATATATATTTAGGCCTTTGCAACTAACTAATCCTGTCAAACGATATTACCACACAACATATGAAATATAATAAAAGATCGTCAACTACTTCATTTTTAATTCGCCAATGCAAGTGGAAATTTAGAAAACTAAAATTTGCTGATAGTTGTCTTATAGTTAGTAATCTTATAGAAGACACAAATATCGCTGTCAATTAATTAATTAGTTATCCCTTAAGACATACTAGAATTAAGTAATAATCTTGATGATCTCTATCGCAGAAGTTTACCGAACGTCTAAGGTAAAAAAATATAAATATTGAATAAAATTGTCCATTGGTTCTTGCTATATACACACACACAGAGAAATTATAATTACAAATTTGTTACATATAGATTATGCCAAACCAAATATAACTTCAATAGTTCTTTTACAATTTGTACACAAATTCACAACTTTCTATGCAAAATTCAGTTACTTTACCCGAATTGTACATTAACCAAAACGTCAAACGACTTACAGTGTAACGATAGGTTAAAACGATACAAGCCGGCCAATAAATAGGATTAACACGACTGCAAGCTAGGCAATATTCGATGTTGGCTTCATAAATTCAAATGTGACCTTTTTTCGCCATATTCATAGCGAGAACTACTTTTCTAACCGGCATCGCCTGTAAGCGTCTACCTGCGGTGATTGATTAACCTTATCGCCCAAGTAAACACCCACATGAGAGCCAAGACGGTATGTACTATGATAATGGCTCGAAGTACTCCATCCGAACCGCGGTTCTCTGCACTTTTAATACAATTTATACATAATACAACTCGTACCATTCCTCGGGGGATACTAATATTTGCTGTAAATTTTGGTCATATCGCACATAAGCGGAATTAATGTCGAATGAACCAAGCAATGTGTATGTTTCTAATTCCGGTTGCCCGTAGAGGTTTGGCTGTATAAAGAATTTACGGTTAGCAATTTGATACTCATGTTATTGGTTTTAAATTGAATAGCGCTGTGACCTCGATTATGTCTGTAGCACATCAATAAATTATTGCTCGAGAGACCTTTTGTGGATTTTCAATTACAGTGTAATCTTAATATAACGAGCCTCGATATAACGAATTTCTCAATTTAACAAGTTCTTCGAAATCCCCTGGAACTGCTCGTAAGAGTTAATTCAAAATATACCTTTACATTACGAATACATTTGTCAAAAATCTCTTTATAACAAATTTTCAGTCATTGCAGAACATAAATAGAAAGTATAATTTACCTATATTCAATGAATTTTGTCAACACACAATTCGCATATAATACACACAATTCCATAATAACAACAACAATTCATGTGTCGACAGGTTCACACACGTTAAATTTTTCGTAAGACAATCATTGTTGTTTTATGCAAAGTAACGTAAACACCACTGTTTGTCATTGTTATTAGCAAATTAAAAGTTGCAATACCTGAGAAACAATAAAGGTGTTTCTTAACCGTCACAGAGAAACAGAAAATCAAAAAGTTCAAAATTCCCGCTAAAAAGTACATTGGCTTCAATTATAAAGTTTAAAGATTAATTTTCAGAAGAAATCGGGTTACATGCAAACAGTAAACGAAATCATGTGAATATATGGATATAAAGGAATATGTTTTGAAATGTTTAAAACAGTGCTGGAACAAAAATGTGGCAATCGGAGGCCCTATCCTTCAGGAAAAGGCACAGCGGTTTGCAGTAGAATCGGAACATGCAGAGTCCCGTGCTAGCAACCAGTGGCTTCAAAATTAAAAAGAAAAACAGACGTTAATTTGAAAAATATGTGGTGAAAGTGCTGGTGTCGATGACGAAGTATGTGATGAGTGGAAAGACAGACTGAGAAATATGAACCCAAAGACATCTTTAACATCGACGAAACAGGATTTTTCCATAAATATTTACCTGATTAAACCATAGCATTCAAAGGCGAGAAATGTCATGATGAGAAAAACATCAAACTTCGTTTAACAGTGTTACTAGGAACAAATTAAACCGAGACATGCAAACTTAACCCACTCATCATAGAAAAATATATAAAACTATTTTCCAACAGAGTTCACGTGAAACACTAAGGCTTAGATGATCTGTGATGATTTTAACAATTGGTTTAAAAGTCTCGACAAAGAGATGAAGAAAAAAGGAAGATAATTCTTATATTCATCGATAATTCCACTGCACATGGAGACATTCGTAACCTGACAAACATAACAATAAAATACTTGCCTGCAAATACCACTTCAAAACTTCAAGCACCAGACCAAGGCATCATCCACAGCTTCAAAATTCACTGTAAGAAGGAAGTTGTCAGACGGTTTCTTGCAAATATTGAACACCAAACGCCAACTAAAATTGACGTATTACAAGCCATGTGGATGATTGCCAAAGCTTGGAATTAAGTCAATAAAGAACCCATCAAAAACTGCCTCAAGAAGAGTGGGTTTAAAGTTCCATGTAATGATGAGGAAGATGACTTGCTACTCGTAGAACTTGCTAAGACCTATCAAAGAGTTCAAGAAGAATTCAACCTTCAAGACACTGAGTTCGAAGAGTTTGCTACCTTTGATGATGATTTAGCCGTCTGTGGAGAACTCACTAATGGTGAAATTGTCACATCTGTATTACCAGTTCCTAATGAAGAAGCGGAAAAATGCAAGGAAGAAGGGAGTGAAATTAACTAACTTGATTTTACAATAAAAGATGCTCGTAACTCTTTAGATATAATAAAATATTTATTTATTAAAAACGGTGGTTTGAGTGACGGTGTAGTTAAATCCGTCACGTAATTGTATTGCGCTTTATACGTGATAACTAACATAGGCGGTAAGCAAATCACAATTTATGACTTTTTCTCTAATCAAGAAAAAGCTTCGTTTCAAAATCAAACCAAAAATAATAAATTTGTTTAACCCAAGACATAACAATAATTTCTCTAGTTTGATAGTTATTCAATAATCGAGTATTGCACATGAGCCACAATGTAAGTGAAGTATTAAGCTCTTAAAAAAATTTGTGAACAATTTTTCAAAGGACATGTTATTTCTTTTTGGTTTTGTGAATTTCCCTTATACGTTTTCCTTAAATATTCTTCAATATATGAATCAGCAGTATCATGAATAAGTTATATAAATAAATTCCAATTGTATTTTGTCCCTTATTTCTTCAAATTATAAGCTATGTAGCATCATCACAATGTAACAACAGTCTGCGGCAACAAGTATCTAATATACCTATTGGAACATACAAGTATTACATGACGAAATATGAATTATCTTTTAAGATTACTTCTACATTTCGCACTGAACTTACTGAGCCCGATACTAACTAGAGTTAATTACAAATATCGAAAACGTTTGCATTTTCTTATGGAATGAACTCAATCAATTCAATCATTTTAGCCCGCAAATAATTTTTTATCGTCAACTTAATGTAAAATATTGAATAATGAAAATAGAGTTACATTATAATCCGGTAATCGATAGTAACATCCATAAATGGACATCTTTAATTGATGCGTTTCTGTGACCATTATGGAAATTCATAATGTACACGGGAGCATATCAAAAAATCATGTAGGTAAAACGAAATTCATTTCAATTTTTGGCGTTACCCTTAACAAAAGCACAAAAGCACTAATCGTAAAAATTCCATGCTTTCAGGATATTTTTGAAATACCCACTTAGGGTTCAAAAGTCTAGAAATAAAAACGAAATTGACTGTCTTCAAAGTGTTTGTCTATCTATAAGTTTGATGATTTACGGGACAAAAATAAAAAAGACTTTCACAAGGATTCAGATATTGTACAGGGTAAAATACAAAAACTCATCCTCACGCAAGGTCACAACATAATTATGCTCACATCACTTAATTATTGATGAAGTAATTCAAATAGTTTTCATTTTTATTATGTTATAAAAACTGAAAATGAAACTAAACTGTGTTTTATTTATTACATAATTACATGACGTTAAACAGTTAGAAAATAGAGAAATAATATCAGGCTGTTGATTGCCATGAATGGTTAAGAATTAACCACTGATGCTAACAGTGTAAATAAGAAATATCTATGAGCTTAGCTGCAGATAAAAAGGTATCCAAGGAACAAAATTTATTAAAAACGATACTGAAATTTGTATATATACATACTATAAATAAATTTTAAAGAAAATTACGAATGAAATATAATAATAAAGTGAAACTTTGAAAGTTAAACTATCTGCACGAACTGAATATAGTCTAGCAGGATTCTAGTTTCAAAATCTTATTTAATACTCGAATATTCCCCAGTTTTACTAGCGTATATTATTGATTAGCAGGGGAGTTTTTATGTAGTAATAATGTTTGCATTTCATATAAACAATACTCGGGATAAAAATAACTATTCTTATTATATTAACTTTACTTTAAACTTAATCGCTGTAGTAGTCTCGACAATTCCATTTACTGTTTCCAACCCTGGCGCATTCAATTCTTCTCGAAGGAAAGCTGATCATTGAATTTCAATGCCATTAGATAACATGCAACGAAGATAAAAATTACCTAAAATCTTATTTCCATTATACAGATATTCAAACCATAGCTTTAAAAATAATTCCACTGAAGTTTTTATTTACCTCACTTTATTAGTTTTTATGTGATGCCCTACCAAATAGACAAAAAAACACTGATTTGTTCCAATCAATATTACTAATACGGATTAAGTCTTATGAAAGAAATTTAAATAAAGCGATATGCCTAATTTAAAAACAATTGCTACGTCCGATTCTGATAAACATCCCAGTAAAATTCTAGTAAAATTTTAAATGTGAAAGTTTGTGTATTTGTTTGTTTGCATGTTTAATCTTCAATCACGCAAAATACTTCATGGGTTTGTATGAAATTTTGTATACATGTAGACAATATGCTGTAATAGAACATAAGCTACTTTAATCAACACGTAAAGAAATCAACCTCTAAAATGGGGGATGAAAGTTTTTATTGAAGTTAATATAATTTACTTATTTATTATTATATAAAGCATTTTATTTAAATAGAACTTACTTGCATAAAGCATCTATTTAACTATAATACTCTAAAGTATTCTGTTAATAAGTGTGGGGGCATTTAAAAACCCTTCAGTATGAATTAACGCTCCTTTTTCCACATTCTATTCGAGAAAAAAAATCTTTTATGAGAGTAAAATTCGACATTTTCACTAAATTTGGCTTCAAATTACATGTTTCATAGATGTATAAAACACTTTTTTCAAATTACATGTTTCATAGATAAATAAAACAGTTTCTCGTACATAAAAAACTTTTTACTTTAAGTAATGCTAATTACACGCGGGCGAAGTTGCAATAAATAGCTAGTATACTATAAATATCATATTATTCCTTAGTGGCTCAACTTTTCTCAGAATGAATACAAATGGATCAGCCCGTTTTTCTGCATAATAAAAAGAAAAAATGAAACACCAATAAAAAACGGGTCGGGATTCTGCATCAACGGTACCGTGTATCCTGTAAAGTTAAACTAATTTATTTATCATTAGTCATCACTACCATGCACTTTTTATCATAATAAATATTTAATACGTGCACGATGAAATAATTAAGTACGTGGGCGTATTCATTATCATGAACACCAGAAAACCTATGGTATTTAGAATTATCGTTTTAGTTTTCCAAAAACCTTTGCGTAGGCTCCTGGAAGATATTATTTTAGGTTCCGTAGTTTCTGAAATAGGATGAATATTTTTTCAATCAATTAACTATTTTGATCAATTAATTTATCCCAGTAAAATTTCCAAAAAAAAGCGCATCACGGAGAAACTTGAAATTTTGGATAGTAATAAAGCATATTAACCCGCGTATATCTCAATAACTAACAATAAATAAATATTATATTAAAATTTAATATTCGAAAAAAATGTTTAAATCCCATGTATAAATAGAATACTTTCAAACACATAATTACAAAAAATATGTCCACCCCCTTACCCCTTTCAAAGCTGCTGAAATAAAAATTATGAAAAAACAGGGTTTTTGAAAGTCTGTGTAAAGCTTATAAGATGGACATTTATAAGAAAATTATAACAATATTTCTAGATGTCAGAGTTTTCAAGATATTCACGATAATGTATATCACCATCCTACTTAATTATATTAATTATTATTAAATTTATATTGTGTGAGGAATCTCTATTAGCGATGGCTCATGATAAATAAAGTATAGTAAAATTGCTACGCATAAGTCTGAGATGATGTGCGACTCAGACTTGTGCGTAGCAATTTTCCCAATGTGTTCATTGTTGCACTCATAAAGGAAAAATCATTGCCGCGCATTTCTTCACTCTACGTTGCTTAAAAGTAAAAACACAAATTAATTGAAACTCAGCAACTCACCATAGACCGCACAGCCAACTCGATGGTGAACCAAATATTGCACACGAGCTCGACGTAGAAGAACAGTATGTGAGGTTTGGTGTAGTCGTGCGGTGCGGGAGCGGCGAGGGATCGAATGCGGCGGGGAGCGGCGGCCCAGGCGGCCGGTCGTGCGGCCAGCGCGCGCGCTCCCGTCCCGTTGGAGGCGCGCGCTGCCACAACGACTGTCTCTGCTACTCGTAGCTCGGGGTGCGTCTTCAGGCAGAACGACAGCACCGAAACGCAGATGAAGAACACCGATATGGCTGATATAATCTGCAACCAATATATGAAAATAAGGTAAATTATAGTAAAATTAAGGCAACGGAAATTGGGCGAAAAAGGTATGAACTGAAATTTTTTTAAAACCCATTTTTGCATTAATACAAAAACAGTTTAATTTTTAACAGGCCCATTTTATTTTAGTAAATCATGTGAAGAAAAATTCCATAGTCTTTCCAAAAAAATAATAGTACTAAATACTATATTTGAGATTATTTCCCGACATTTTTTTTACTTCGGATAAAAATTAAAAATCGAAAAGAATTACAAAACAGTGTAAAGCTTAATATTTCGCAAGAAAATTTTGAAAAGGTCTCGAATAAAAACTGCTAAGAAACCTCCATTTCATTTCAAATACCGATCAAGAAAAAAATTATTGCATCGTTACACGTTTCAGGTTTTAAAAAATTAAAGAAATGTTTTTAAATTTTTGTGATCTTCATCAGAAAAACAACACAAATTTTCTTCACGACTGATTTAAAATTATGAAAACTTTGGGTCTGTGGCAAACGAATGGATGAACGGAAAGACTTATAAGCTTTGATTTAGAAGTTGATAATCAATCAAAAATCAAACCTTATAAGAAATTGAAAATAATTGTTTACTGATTTCCAAAAAAAAGAAATTTTCACAACATTATTTTTAAATTCTTCATTTTCCCATAATCGATGTACTATATTCCCTTTACTTCTTGTGAGTGACAATTAATGTACGAGATTTCTCTTACTTCTTACAAGTAATAATTAATATACAAGGTTCCCCTTACTTCTTGTGATGTGTTAATGTACTAGGTTGTCCTTAATTCTTGTAAGTAACAGTTGATATACTAGGATCCCCTTATTTATTGTGAGTGACAATTAATATACTAGGTTCCTTACTTTTTGTAACAGTTGATGATTCAGCTTATTTGTTTTGAATGAAAAAGTAACTGCAAGGCTGTGATAAATCGGACAAACAAGTTAACAAAATTATCAGCAACAAAGGCTATTTAGAACAAAATCGTTCCCGGAAGTGAAAACTCAAATAAATTGTTTTTACTTTCCGTAATTTTTGCATTATTTTCTTATTCAATGCGTGCAGAAAAAATTATGAAAAGAGAGAGAATTTTTCTTTGACTCCCTAGCCATATCATGGTAAAACAAACTGTAAAATTATATGATAACATTTTGCATAAATATTTCCAAATAAAAATTTGGAAATATTCACACAAAAATTCTAAATAGTTTTTAGATGGTGAATCGGCGACCAACAACTGCCTGCTTTTATCTCTGCTGATTTTCCACAAAACAGGGAAAAGGCAAACGCCGCCGACTGACCACCCGTTAGCGCGTGTTGACTCGTATGTTTTATTCCTTTTAGAGCTTCAACCCCCAAAATGAAAAAATGGAAATATATAATCTTTTGGTTGACCGTATATTCGCATGGTATAAAATATAAATACTTTTTTTTTAAAAGGCCATATATTTTTGTTGATTCACACAATAAAAAGATATGGCCCTTTAAAGCAATTTTTTTTCTTTATGTTTACCATAGCCTTACTCCCTGATCATCAACATCTATAGAATACTTCCGGGCGACCTTCAATCTTGAAAGTCGGCATAATAGAAGGTCTAGCATAAGTGAAGGAAAGAAATCCTGTAATGAATCATTTCTAATTTATATGTATTTTTTTATAATTAATTTGTTTTACGCCTGTGAAAGGTGTAGTAGGCAATGTAAATACGTTGGGAAAATTATCAGAAAACATATTGTCAGTTATACTGATTGCATCAATTAATATTATTCTAGTTAACTACAAATGCTACTAGTTAGTTCAGCATTAACACAAACACAATTTATCCACAGAATACCTTTGTCGACCCTACTTTAAATAAACACCAAATAAGAGACGCACTGAAAAATAAAAAAACAATGAAAACATGAATACTTAATTGAAACTTTTACCACTCAATATCATTTCCACACATAAATAAATTTGCATAATACTTCTCCTGGAAGATATTTTTGAAGTCGACTCCAAATCGATGCTTCTCTCCTTTCTCAAGTACATACACAAACACACACATAGATGTATGCTACATTTTACTTGGCTTCATGTTTTTTTATGTACATGTATTTACTTTCTTATTACAACCTACTCTATGTTTACTTTGTGCTTTACCTACATATTTACTTGGTTATTTTCTTGCTTACATCAATACAAGTGAAACAAGTCCATTATCCATGAGTTCACTCCTCATCAGTAAACAATTCCTGTCGCCACCTGCGTTATTGCACGCTGATTTTATTAAGAGTAGTTTTATGCCACCCTTAGCCGTGTCAAAATTTTAGAGAGTTTATTATTAATTATCATCATACCTATATCATCCAAATACGATCATGACACCTTTGCTGTAAATTGCTGAAGAATTCTATGGCCTACCAACAATTTAATGCTACACTGGAACGATTTAAATAAATTAAATAAAAGAATAATTATGCAAATTGGTTCATTCATGCCGGATATATGAATTAATATACACAAAATAGGTCATCAAGCACCATTCTTAAGAATGGGAATTCGGAGATTAATGACAGGGTCTCTGCTTGAAAACTAAAATAGTAAGATAAAAACAGCAAGTCCTCAAGTTTCATAATTTAAGCAGACAATATCCCTGCAGCATGAGGACTGAGGAGTTGGAAACAAGAGTTCTATGACAGAGTCTATGCTTGATACCTGCAATATTATTTTAAAAACAGCAGATCCTCAAATCACACGATTTAGGCCGGCAGTACCACTGTAATATCAGGAATGAAAAACTTGGAACCCGAAATTACACCACAAAGTCTTTACTTTAGACTTTGTCATCAAATTTCGAGTTTTACTGATCAAATAATACTAATTTGAAAGCAGTAGATCCTTAAGTCTTGTGGTTTAAGCAAGCATAAGAACCTGTTTAATGCATATCAAATATAAAACACAATACATAATTATCAATAGACGTGAGTATTTGCCGTTATAAGTGATATCGAAATTTTAATAGATATATTTGTATTAATAGCTATGCAGTTCCATTGAGTCGTACGTACCATTCATAATCAAATTGAACTATAAAGTGATACGTATATAGGATATATAGCGCAAATCGAGGTAGCAATGTAGCTTGAAACCAGATCAATATTACATTATATGAAGCAATTGTAATAATACGGTGTATTTGTCTTAATGTAATCAGCCTGAGGATACGCGGTTTCTGATATGAAATTAGAGGCAACGACGCCTGTTTGCCTACAGCAAACCAATCGATGATTTCCCTCAAGCGAGTGATTTTTTTATTCAATTTAACGTATATTTTTATTTGAATACATGTACAATTATGAAATGATGACTGCACAAATGTAATTTTTTTCCAATATATTCGTGGAAAAAAAATTATCAACGTTTATCAAATTTAACGTCGTGATTAAATTTTGGTTTCGTATAAATTACGAACCGAAAGTCAGTTTCGTGGTTTTTCGTTAACGTAAAATAAAACCTCTTAAATACAAATTTTTCGTTGATATTTAGGTACTTAGAAATATTTCAGCATAAATAGTTTTGTATTAATCTATTTACAAATATTAATATCGTTGTCCACCGTGCAATGGATTATTTTAATAATTATTTTGTCTGACATATCTTTCGTAGATGTAAAAATATCATATATTTTTCAAAAACTTAGGCATTTAAAATAATTTCCACAATTTTCCGGAAGACTTTAGATAATCTTCTGAAAACTGTATTTTTTCATAATTTTGACTTCAATAGATAAGAGATAGGGTGACAATTCAATTGATACGATATTAAAAATACTTTTTTTTAATTACCCCATTAGCCACCATTTCTCTAGAAGGATTTTTTAAGTGTAAACTATTGAAATATACACAGGTTAATATTATTTATTATCATACCACGTTCTAAATTTCTACATCAAACGTTACAGAGAAAAAACGTAGAACAATGTCTCTCACACATAACATCTCACCCGAATTGATTTCCATGTTCCTTGGGCGATGTTTACCCAACGTGATTTTGTGTGTACTTTCGTTTACGATAAAAGAAAAGCACCTCAAAAATCTAAAAACGGGCTAAAAATTGGTATTTTTAGCTAGACTAATCTGCTTTTCTTCTTTTTCTATTTTCAAAAAGTCCTGCTTCTTTCTCGTAATCATCCATATTGAAGACTTAATTATTTAAATAAAACCTGGATAGTGTACCCAAGTCGATAATTTATGCCTGCTTTTGGAAACAAATCTATGTAATATAAGAAATGCATCTTGAGATTAACTAAAATATCTTAAAATATTTCATATAACATTTATAAGCATAAACAAGCCCCACACATACATTGTTTATATGAATCATTATTTCAAAGTAAAAATTTAAAAACATGTATTTCAGCGTGGTTTTGACAGCGATTTATAATCATAGATAGATAAATTCACTAAATCTTCCGAAAAATAGATGTAATTGTTTATCTAATTACTATTATAACGAGTGTTTGCTTATGTTGGTAAAATTTTCAACGTACTAACAATTAAAAAAATTTAAATTAGCAAAATCCAAATAGTAATAAGTGTTTTTCATCGCCATATGATGTATTGGGTTGATCACGAGGTATACGCCCTTTGGCGGCGCGGCGCACCACAGGGTCTGGATCTAATTCCCGACCGCTCGTATAGCGTTGCTGAATTGGTGTTCTGGTAAGAGATTGCTCTCGTAGCAATAAGTCCGTCATATGTATCAATTAACTAAAAAATAAACTAAAAAAGGTTTTCCATAAACAAATCCTCAAAAGTAAAAATAAACAGGAATATATTCGAAGTTGTCACCGATAAAAATACAATACTTACGAGTATTTAGGTTAAATAATCATTTATTAATCCGTTAAACTACTGAAAATTTAACTATACAATTTATTATTTACTTTAACGATTTCACTGAATTAAATCTTTAAATCTAAACGTCCTATCAACGTTTAATCAACCAACTTTTATTAATTCAACGCTAATTTCCAATAAAAAGCAAATGCACAAAATGTTTCTATAACCAGATTAAGCGATTCAAAGCGGCACTAAAACTCGTCATTTTTTATTAATAATCATTTGATATTCTTTTTACTTTACGCCAATAAATGTATATTACGAGAAAATTTATGCCAATTATACTGACTATAGCAATTAATTTCACGGTAGTTCATTGCAAGTGTTACTCGTTAATTCAGCATAAAGATAGTTAGTCCTACGAGCTCACTGTACGGATTTACTTTGTTTTGTTAAATACAGATATAGAGGATAACAACAGAAATATATATGTGAGAACCCGCTCTGTGGAGCGCGAAATTATAATATGAGCTAAGAGAACTTTGTAGAAGTTCCACCATTTATGTTAATTTCCGTTTGTTTATTAAAGTTACAAAAGTGTTATTTTGATGTCATGTTTTCGACCAAAAGTGGTTATGAAAAGTAACTTGTTGTTAAATTTAATTATCCATACAAATAAGCAAATATATATATGTTTGTATAATCCACATATGTTTTCCCATTCACACTCTATAAACATTCGTTACGGGCCTTGCCCAAATTCAATCATCGAAAATGTATTTTCTTGCTAAATTATATACATTATATGCTGTTGCTATTTGACATCGATTACGACATATCTGTTCTATTGATCTGAAATAAAACATGTAGAAATTAAATTTGTTACCTTAGTTGGCTATTTTACATAACTCATTAATTGTTTTTTAACAAATATCAATAATGGTAACTGAATCAATATATAATATATTCTCCCTTCAATGTGGGGAATATTTGTAATTTTCCCATCGGTAAAAACGTCATCAACAATATGGTCAATCACATACCCTGGATATCAAAAAATTCTTACAAATTGGAATTTTTCATCTATGCTTCTTTTTTTGTAAATTTTCAAGTACTTCTCTGGATACATTTCTAGTTTTATTTCCGGTATTTAACATAAGTGACATATCTGAGCTACGGCAACGTCGGAGTATTCGTCGTATTCGTTTTGACGAGTATCATTATCGATAAATTGTGCTTCGCGTTCCGGCAGTGCTCTCAAGTTAGTTTTCCAATAATTATTATTGTAACAAAAATAATACTTCTAAATATTTAAGGGTACTTAGTATTTCTATTAAGCCACTTACAAATATTAATTTTTCACAACGTGAACATATTGCCTACTACATCTTTCACTGGCGTAAAAACAGTGTATATTTCAAAAATTATAAGATCGTGGACAATCGCTATTGTTTTTCTAGAACTTTTGCGTAGACTTCCAAAAACTCTACTTATTTCCAAATTTTAAGTGGAGTAGTTTAAAAAATAGAGAGGGGAATAATCATTGCATATTTTTCAGTACCTCTCTCAATAGTTTTAGGAACTATCCTAAAACTCTGGAAAAAGAAATTTAAGAATCGTTACAACTAGCTTTTTTTTAAACATTTGAGCTAGTTATACATTATATACGGAATTTAAAAATTGGTTCTTCGAGAACTAATTTACACCTCTTCAAATTCCTCTACAAACATTTTTGAGCGCTAGCTATTAAAATATGTGCGGGTTAATTTGTTTTATTATTATGCTAAGTTTTAAATTTCTACATCAAGCAGTTTCTGAGAAGTGCATTTTATAAGGATTCTATTTTCCTTTTTGATGTATGAAGCCCAAAAAATTTAAGCTGTTTTACTGAGTCGACGACACGGTAAAAAAATTCGTAACAATAACTCGCTCGTTAATATTATATACGTATACAGTCGTTAAAGGTCGTTAAAGTTGTAAAAGTCGTTAATATTACATACGTATGCAGTCGTGAAAGGAATCTGCAAAGTTCAACCACAAACTGTATTAAGAATTCCAAAATTTAAAAGAAACTCAATTGAAAGGTATTTATCTTATAAATGTATTTATCTACACTGAAATATATTTATCCGTTTTGTGACATATAGTTTCAAAACGGAATTATGCGTCACAAATTCATATTTTGTGACATACAATACTTATTTTATTTATTACTACATTAAGAGTAAATCACCCATTAAGTCAAATTAAGAGCTCAAAATTATTTAGTAAATTGTTATCCTTAACCTGAACCAATACGAATTAAATTAGAACGAAATGAAAATTTGTGCATTTGCCACATTTTTGGCTTCAGAAAATTTGACGATATATCTGATTACAGAACGCATCTTAACTTGTCGGGAATTCGTTGCCAATCCAACCTGCACATCCCTGGGCCTCTCTTTAAAGTATAAAAGTACTCTCGCAGTGCGTAACATCTTATTCGTTTTTCTCAGCCTTAGAAATATGTGGCCTTGGACTTCGTTCTGAAAATCTATTTACTTTACTTCTACCAAAACACGATACCTCCTAAATATTCCTATAAATATTCCTTCATTATTCATACTGCCGAACTGTGGAACAAGTTATTATCATATCCAAAATGTGACGTCAATTCACGCATTCAAAGGACGACTCAAAAATATTGTTTTCCTAATTAACATTCATAACTCCCTACCACCCCTCTTGCTAGTTTTTCTCCTAAATCCTCTCCCTCTCATTTATTCTTGCACAATATATAAAATATTAGTGTATTTATATGTTATTAATTATAATTTTTTTTAATTGTCTAAAAAATCTATTGTAATCTTCCACATTACATAATACATTTTGTTACATGGTGCTTCGGTTGACTGCAAAAAATTTCTCCTGCAGCAATAAGCACTCCGTAAATATTTTTGGAAAAAAAACAATAAATAAGAATTCATAAATGAAAATCACAATGCAAATTCACAAAATGGTCATTGCTGATTCATTTGCTTTTTTGTGCGAATAGCCTTTTGAATTTAATTACTTGTATTAAATTATAATTAACCGATAAACGAATAAAGCTAATATAAGTATTCTTACCAAATCGCAAAATGGCTGACAAAAGTAATATAACTTATAAAAAGTAATATAACCTATCATATTTTAACTTAATATTTTCTATCTGGAAACGTTGGACCTAATGTAAGGTTTATTTGGAAAAGAAATTATGGACAAATTTTGTAAATCGAACCACTTTTTGGTTCCCTATAAAGAAAATAAATATACAATCGTGATATTTTTTCACTGAAATATATCTAAAAATTATTTGTTTTAATTAAACACGTGCGTAATGAAAACATTTTAAACGCAATAATTATTCTTCAAAATGAAACACATTACATTTATAAATTCATTAAACTATTATTTTCATAGAGTAATCATTCTATGATATAATTTTAAGTACAACAAAAAAGAGAACAAAATTAAAACAGCCCCTGGTCAGTTTTTCTTTCTACAAACGTATGTTTATATAACTAATGAATAAATTATTAGATTACATTACCATTTCCCCGTTTATCATGCAAAAAAAATATTAAAATCACGTACAGTACAGCATCTCAATTTCCCATAATAATGGATAACCTTTTGAAAGATGAAATTAGTAAAAATGACTGTATAGATTTATTTAATTTCGTTACACTGAATTATAAAAATTCGTGCATTTTACATATAATAAAATTTTCATCTGCAAACATATAAGTATCCACAGAAATACTTTTCAGTGCAAAACTTACCCACTATTATAATTGATTTACTTAAAAAATAGTCACAATTAAATGAAACTATGTGATGTAGTATTATTTTTACTTTCTTTAATTTCTTTACCACGACCTAGGTTTCGTTGTATTACAACATCTTCAGGTGGCCTATCAGCTAAGATTATTCTGGGCTATTATCAAAGATCCACTATAGGTACATCTATAGTGGATGTATGTCAACAATTCTTGATATGTTTAAATTATAATATATACACGTTTACGAAAATTGCCTTATTTTGTTTTGCACACACAAATATCTACAAACGCGGTATTGATTTGCTGGCACATGTTTTCACGCTAAAATATATCCGTAGATGAGATTCTACTGCTAAACGGTCAGGACACTTAAAATAGCAAAATTAATTTGATATCTTCACTACTAGGGGTAGTTAAATGATATAACTGAATAATAGGAAATTTATACCACCGAAAAAATCTGTATTTTGTTTCATTTGTTGAAGCTTGATTTGTATATATTCATTTATTGATACAGTATAATTGAGATAATAATTTTATCATTTTGTTTGAAGTCTCTAGATCTCCAGATAGTCTGCAGATAATAGTCGCAAAGGTGATATAAGAACTTATTCATTAGGCAACAAAAATCTAAGATGTGGCTTCCATTCTCCGACGAGTCGAGCTGTCAGTCCAGTCCATGCTCCTGTCCCCGTATCGTTCTAATCTGCAAATAGTCTTCGAATTTGTTTTGTGCATGCTAAAATTTTCCGACAGATGAAAAAGGTGCTTTAATTGCAAATATTTCCTTCAGGAAATTTTCAATATGAAAACAAAGTTTTTCAGTTATCCTCTTAATGGCTCTTGGAATTTGTGCTGGTTCAGATTTTACTAATGTGTTTTACAACTTACGTTGCTACTTTCATTGCTGAAATAAAGGGTTTATCATGAATATTAACACGCTATCCAAGATGTAATATCATATTAAGATAACAGAACCTTTGTTCATGATCATTTCTCTTAAAATTTTAAAATGAGACGGTGGTAGGTCTCTCGTAGCTTGCTTCTCATTTTATTTTATGTATTTCTCTATCATTTTCATCAATTGCTAAATTGTTTGTTTTTTATATCCTATAAAATTCCAGCATTTTTAAAAATATTATTCTATTTGTGTAACGCCAAGCCTATTTTTGCCGGCCCTTTGCTAACTATTGTATGCGGTTCCGCTTATGTAGATTTGCGTTTAATACTATGGAATTTTACGCGAGTAATATCCGTAAGGTTAGCGCCTGAAAGAACCCTTACTCGAGATAAAAGCACATAAATCATATCTCAGCTTGAAGTCTCGACAATTCCTATTCATGAATTCTCTAGCCAACGTACTCGATTCTTAGCACTTAAAATCTAATTTAAAATCTCTTAGAAAAAAATATCAAGACACAAGATAATCTAAATTTAGATCTGAACCCCAAAAATTATCATAGTGAAAATCTTATTCAAACCGATTTTTGCATTATTATCTTACAAAGAGACACGAACAGATAAACAAACTAATAAATAGAAAGTTTATTTAAGTATATTATGTTGAAAAAATGCCTGAATTCAAATCTGAACCTCAGCATAACTTTGGTGAAAGTCTTAATCAAACCAATTCAATAGTTTTGTTGCATCTGTCACGCTGTCCTAACGCTGATAATAAAATACTAATTTGAAGCTACTATTAGTTTCGAAGTGTCTTTTTGCCTGAAATGATCCAAGAAAGTTTTTTGTATATGATCGTAACAGCAAAAATTACGTCTGTGTATAATGTCCTTTATCACTATCCTTTAATGACCATAAAATTGTCTTTAACTGCATCATTTAGTAATCCTATGCAGAAATGCTTTATATATTAAGTATTTAATTTTCCTAAAAAATTGCTTGAAATTTTTCTCGCTAATAGCTCATGGCTCATTGGTTAAATAGGCGTTTTCGTACAAAATCACCGCACGTCACTTCTCATGCAAAGTGTTGTTTGATTACTGCATTTTCTGTGTTATTTACGATGTCAATTATATTAACGCAATATTTTTCGTCAAATAGATTGAAGAATTCGGCAGTAGCGTGCACTGTACCATCGATGTCATTATTGTAACCGTATCTAAAAATTTTCCCCTTAAAATTCTTGCGTGAAAAATCTTTACCTACCCGTACGAAGTTTACGAAGTTTATAGATCACATTTTATTCAACTTTGTAAAAGATTTCAAAGTAAAGGACAGAAATTAACCGTTATAAATGTTATATGACCAGCAATGAAACGCATTTCAACCAAATGTCCTGCAAGAGTATTACTTTAAAAAGTGGATAAAAGTATACTAATTTTACCTTATAAATAAATACAAAAAAATTAATCCTGCTTCAACTATTATACTGACAACACAAAAATCATGCATCAGTCTGAAAAATTTGTAGCCGATGAAACTCCATTCCAATGAGAACTTATGCAAAATACTGCGAAAAAAATGTGCCATTTATTCATCATCGTAAATGTCCAAACGTTAAACAAATCCTTTCAAGTATTTGTAAACTGGATACGTGAGGGTTCTTTAATAGCTCTAATACATAAAGCCGTACTGAACATAAAACAGACTGTAACACATATTCAGCTGATAAAAGTATTATAGAAAGTACCCCATATGAGAGACAATCTCTGCAAAATTTATGGACTTCCTCACATAATGGTCCTTTGGATAATATAGTTATACAAATTCGATTCAAATAATGAAAGATGTTTATGAATTAATTACCTATATCTGCGCGTATCGACTTGACCGTTTTGATTTCATACGGAATAGATAAAATAGGACAATGTGATTTTCTAAATATTTCCCTTCCGAATGCCTTCATCATTTTAATTAATGCTTAACCAGATTTTCTCCGCGGCTTCGCGCGCTTAAATTATCGATTAATAAAAGAAGTTTTTCTCCAGTTTGCATGTCAAAACCCACTTATGTTAAAATATATGTCTTTTATTTCGTCGGAAGTTACCTCCTACGAACTAAAAGTACAATACTACAATAATTACAGTAAACTACTTTTAGTCCGTTGGAAGTAACTTAATTGACATTATCAATAATTTGTAAACAGAAGTTTTAACAGTGTATTTGTAACTGTGTCAATAATTTACGTACAGAATTTTTTAAAAGTGTCTATAATTTGTTCGTAGAAGTTTTTAATAGTACGTTTGTGACAGTGACGATAAATTGTGTAGGGAAGTTTTTCACGGTGTTATTGTGCCAGTGTCCATAATTTATGAACAGAAGTTTTTGACAATGTTTTTGTGATAATGTCAATGGTCCGTAATTTTTGTATCGAAGCTTTTGATAGTGTGTTTGTGTCGATAATTTCTCTTCGCGAATTCAGTTATTATCGCAATAGCGCCAATAATTTATTTTCAAGTTTCATAGAAACTTCTTGACTGAGACAAAAATTTAATCTGAACCACAATAGTCATTTCAAGATCAGAACAAAATAATCCAAAAATAGTTTATTTTTATTTGTAAAATATTTCTAAAACATTATATTTACAAACCCCATTCTTTTCCTTCTCATTCTCCAAATTATTTAATGAAATAATGTGAAATAATATAGCTGAATTTATTCATATTTTTTTGGTTTTGCCCCTATTTTTGAATATCTTTCTTTGACAAATTCTGAACAGTATCAATATTCAATGAGAGACTTTCACCAATAATTTTAGTATCTCATGAGTTTTGGACACACCACAAATATTATTAATATGATCAAAAAATTAGCATTTGTAATTTTTGATCTAAATCAATTTCGTCCACCCTCATGCAAAAAGTAAGTTTTTTCACCGATGTCTATTAACATGATGTCCGTTTATAATTATGTTGTCTGAAAGTCTGAATACTATAAACTTTAAGAACCTATCCGGAACGTCTATCCGCAAAAGACCCTATTATTTTGCTTCCGAAATTCAAGCCATAAATAATATTATTATTATTCTAATGCACTCATTATCTCCCAAACGCGCAGCTCATAATGCGCCTCTTTCTCTACAAACTCAATCGTTGTCGATGAGTTTGTAGAGAAAGGGCTCTATGCAAAGTTCCAACAATTATTTTCATTTAAGCCAAAATCAGTTAACTTGGTCGTTAAAAACCCCAATTAACGGCCCTTTAAGAAACACAATGTTGAAGTGAAACTTCATTACTAAAATTGCATAACTGAAAAGTCGGTCCGTTTAAATTGAGCGCCACTCCTCCATTAAACGCTGAGAATGGGCAAAAATTAATTAAGACGTCCGCACTGAAAATCGACAGCGCGCTTGATTTGCGATAAGGTTGCTTGAAGGGTCGCATGGAGAGAATTGAGCCATGACGCAATGCGCTACGATCTACGCGGCCAACGTCATTAGTGAGGACGCGCCTCACATTTTTTGTAATTAAAAGTCGCAACAAAACATTTAGAAATGTTAGGACTGGAGCGTCGTATCTCCGAGGTTTTAATGAAGCTAGCATCCCGCTGTGAGCAATATACTGGTACATGCTGCTAATTATATTTGTACTTTGCTTTTAAATTGTTCTTCTTGTTCGTATTAAATACTGATTCTACTGGCCATTTAGCAAGTCATATAGTTTGATAACGTAAAAGTTATCGCTTTAAATGTTTAACAAATTATGCAAAAAATACTTTGAAGCTATCATATATCAGTTTACTCTAGGCAAGATTTAACTTAACTGGATTTGAAATAACGAAGCGAACAAGCATGTGATGAATTCATACGAGGTGCATTCCATATTCGTTTTAAATACATTGTCCCAAGACTTTCGAAATAAGCAAGGTTTTCGTAATTAAAAAGATTGTTTTACAAACCAATACTTTTATAGGATTTCATGAAATCAAATAAACTTTGTAAAACATCTTTCCCAGTAAAATAATCAATTCCTGTTTATCTTTTATTGATCTAAATTGATTTTTGTCACTACCTGTTTATCATTGTTGTACATGTAATATTTACTTTAAAATAAATCCCTTGATGGATCAATTAAGACGTATATTTTTATGATTGATTTTTTTTTTTTAATTTTAATACATCTTTGTCTAAATTTGTATTTCTTCTAATATTACAGTAATTATTTCTATTATTATTAACATATCATTGCACTCAATTTTACACCCAGGAAAAAATATTTGGAAATTAATATTGAAAATGAAACAGCTTATTGTGCATTGGTCGTTTCTTAAAAATGAATTGACGTTTTTATGGTCCTTTACTCATTTCATAATATAACATTTTTTATAAAAATGTATTGTAATATTTTTGTAAAAACAACTGTACTCTATAAGCTTACTTGCGATCCTGTTGATTATATTTGTTCCTGTTTTAACATTTTTTTATGTCTAAATTGGATGTAGTTAATGGTTGCTCATCGTTCATAAAAATTAATTAATACTATAAATAAAAATAAAATCAATTTTTTTTTATCCACTGACCTTTATTTAAGCTGTAGTTCGTTTTTGGCCTTTACGAAAAATTACTAGTTTCTTTAGATAGTAAAAATAAGCTTGCTATAGCTTAACGTCTTTATTAATACTAGTATTGTGTGTTTAGATATTTTTTCGCTTATATTAAAACGGATCACGGACGTGCAAGTAGAATTTAATACTAAATATTTCCTATATGATATTAATAAATATTGCCTCTTTTCTTAATTTAATTGAAATTCCTCAAATATTTTTCAACGTTTAATTTCAGTAAGTATTGTTTTCTTTTTGTCCATTTTAGAATACAAGACGATGAAACAATAAGAGATGAGTTTTTTTCAGTGCATCAAATTTTCTATTAAAAATTATTCTACTTTAACCAACGTGAAGCCACAGAACAAGTCACAAAAGACACAGAACAAGCCACAAAAGACACAGAACAATCCACAGAAGGCGCTTAACCTAAATTACGTTTATCAGCGGTGAGAGGAGTTTGGACACTTTCTATGTCATAGGGACATTGCAGCAGTATGCAAGTATTCTTTACCACGTCGTGTATACATTTCTCAATACACCGCGTCCTGGTTCGCTTTCAGTAACTTATGCAATTTATGAAAGCTTAAAAAATATAGAGATCGGATTAATATGTACAAATTTTATGTAACAAGCATTTATCCTTTAGAAGCTAAAAGACTATTATACACGTATAAAAGGACGGACACTTGAAATATAATAAAAGGTGTCCATTTGTACAATTCAGATACAGTCTAACTAAACAGACATGTAAAACCGTATGCGCATACTTAATTATTACAACCGCGTTCCCTGAATATACCGAGTTGTAACCTATTGATTAATGACTAATAATTAATGATGTGGGTCTACGAGAACATGTCAGTAACTAGCTTGTAGTTGATTCCATTTTATCAGAAGCTAAAAAAAGGAGGTTCCAATCTATTTATCTCCGCATTTAGGTTAATATTTTTATCTTAGCTTAATGATTAGGCCGATTTTAATAAATTAGGACTTTTTTGATAAGTAAGGATTTACTGACATTAGGAAATTTGAAAGTTTTAGAAAAATATAACAAAATGTTTAGCGATTAAAAGTTTAGAGGAAAGAGGTCAAAAAATGTATATATTAGTATTAAATGTGCCCCATTGTTTCATCCGCGTAGAATTGTCTTAATAACACTATTCTCTCGCCCCGAGATCACTAAATACCTTCGCTCTAGTCGCAACAACATCGATCGTAAAGTTGAAAGCACTTCGACTATAATGCTCTAGGTAATCAGTCAATAAATAAGTCGATAAATTTACCTTGCACGATTCAAGTAATGATTCCCGACTTACAACAAAAGATAATCTAACCAATAATATAAAGGCTAGAGTTACGAAAAATAAAAAAGACTGGTGATGAAAATATCGATTTGAATTAATTTTATAAATTATTCAAAAGTGAAATGGTAATAAAATAAAGAAAAGTTTAAAAATCATTCCCTTCTACTGTATTTATCAGCAGTCTTGTTTTTGTTTTATATTTAAATAGGTACTTAATGCTATTTATATTCACAGCTTAGGTTATAGATATATATATATATATATATATATATATATATATATATATATATATATATATATATATATATATATATAAATGTAGTATTTTGTTTATTGGACTTACCATTTTGACAGCATCATTGCTCTAACAGTCTCGAGTCAATTATGAGTGGATGGCATAATTTAAGTTCAAACTTTGCTTACGACTTGTGATTACTGGGGGCGAGGGTATATTGAAATTTTTTCTTTTCAATTTTTTTAACCACGCGGGCTTGCATGTAACCTGTTTAGTTATGGAAATTTACCTAATTATACAAGATTTTTCCTTGCGACATATTCCAACAGGGTTGATTTCTGCGATCATTTAGAAATAAAATGTTTTTGTTCAATGTGGAAAAACCCCAACCGTTTCTGGGATAGTCTCATTAAAAATTGAAAATTTACAAATAAAAAATTTCTATATTTATTACTTCAAATACTACTAAAAAAATATTTAATTTAAAAATAATTTAATTTGAAAATATTTTTCAAAATTAAATAAAATAATAAGATCAGCTGACGACCTGAAGTGTTGGCATGACCTATATAATTTCATTATATCCGGGGTTCATCATTTTATTTTAAATAGGAAAAATAAAAAAAATAGTACACTAAGAAAAGTTTATTTCAAAATATTTGATCTTTTCTTGCTTTTTATTATTCAAAATAATAGGCAGAATCATTCCTATTGAGTATAATGTAAGGAATAAAACAGCTTCTATACTTCTTACAGCACTTTCATTTTTATGGCCCGAAGTGGAATTCCTTGTTATAACCATACGTTTATATGAAATCATTCGTGTGGGCCGAGTTTTTGTTCAGTTAATATTTTTGGAAAGGTTTGTGTAGCTTTGACTCGTTTTTAAACATTCATCTGGTACATGTATGCAATCAAATATAGGTCAAAACAATCTTGTTCAGACACAGAATACTAATTCGCTTTTGTATGTGCATTTGTTCCTTTATTTGAAAGGATTTGGCTATCATCAGGATAATGCTTAGATTTTAGACTAAAATCTAGGCTACTATTTGTTTTAATCGAGTAATCTCTAATGGATTTAAATTTAAATTATTAGCACTTACGTAGTAAGGCCCATTGTCCGAGCTTAAGAACTGATGAAGAGAAATTAAAGATGATTATCGAGTTCTTTATATCAGGTAATTTTATTCAAGTTGAAGGTGCTTTTGAGACGTAATTACCAGGGAAAAGTTCACCGAATTAATGAAAAACTTACTTGAATGAAACTGCGGTGAAAATATAGTTAAATAGGATATACAATAAATTATATCATGATAATTCACTTTCAATAACTTATGTAATTTATTTAAATCTCTATTTTTACAACGAAATATTAGTCTTTTTTGTGTCACTTTATCTTATAAAGGTTTATTTGCCAGGTTTCCCGACTTCTGTTGAAAAATCATAACATAAGTCGAGAAACACTACTTAAACAGTGCAATATCGGCTTATTGAATTATTTATTGACTGATCACATAGAATTTCCTAGCCGATATAATCTCGATCAAGCGACCGAAAACAAATCGACAGAGTCCTCATTTATCGAAATTGGTTTAGCCATTAAGCTGCGAAAAGAATATTAACGTAAATATGTGGATAAATTGATTAGAAACTTCCTCTTTTGGTGTCCGGTAAAATGGTATCAAATATGTACAAACCATGCGTTAGAGTGTTCTCGTAGATACACAACCATTAACAAATATGTTACGACTCTCTACACTTAGGAAGCGAGTCGTTACAGTTAAATACGCACAGATCTTTTATTAATTTTTCAGTTAGACCGTACCTGAATAGTATAAATTAAAATATTTTTTTCTCTCTCAAGAGTCCGTCCCTTTGTTCGTATGTTATTACCATGAAGTTTGTAAACTGTAAACACTTGTTGCATATAATTTGTACAAATTTCATAAAATATTAACTCGTAGTCTATATCTATTTAAATTTTCACGCCAAATCAGAAAGCCTTGAATTTTACGAACGGAAACGTTTCTATTCTCTCTCGAATGTCCGTCTCTTTATCCATTCATCATTACCTTGTAGTTTCTAAACTATAAACACACGTTGCATAAAATTTGTACAGAATACGTAAAACGTTAACTTGAGGGCTATATCTATTTTAACCTTTACGCCATACCAGAACGTGGCAAAGTGAACAATATTTACAAGCATATACGGCACCCTATATATATATATATATATATATATATATATATATATATATCGTCAAAGCCTCAACTTTCATAACACAAAATGTGGCAATTGCATATATTTTATTCTAGCGCTGAAGAATTCATGATAGTAACCATACTCTAAATGCTAATGAGATTAAAGTAATACTACCGATCTCAGATGGCGGTACAATTCGAATTTAAATTCTCTTTGCACCCCTGCCGAATTAATTGTTTTCCATTGTGTAAAATAAAATGCAGGAAAAAAATTTATGACGAATTGAAAAAGCGAAAGTTATTAACTTGGTTTATTCTAGAAATTTAAAACGAAAATAAAACAGAATAATTAACACGTAACCTACTAGTACCAATGCATTTTAAAAGTTACCGATGCATTAAAACAGTTGTAATACTAAATTCTATTAACGTTTAACTATTAAATTACCCCAAGGCCAAATACTGCAAGAGACATCAGACGAATCCGCTTCCTCAATAAATGAATGAATGTAAAGTTTTGCAAATATTCACATGCTAGATTTATAAACTTTAATTTGTCTATTTCAAGTCCAGCATCACTTTTGTTTATTGTAATGGCATAAAAACAATCGTCGTTACATTAAACAGAGTTCTGATCTATAAAATAGGCTATAATTTAAATAAAATCAGTATCTAACTTACACTGTGATAATTGTATTTATATTTGTTTAAATTTCAATTCGATAATTAAACAAATCGCATATATGAACTTATGACTAAGATTTTGTACGACAAAAGATATAAGAGAGAAAGATAATGTTTTAAAAGCAGTAAAAGAAACAAGAGGGAAAGACAATGTCGGAAATTGATAAGTATTTCGTAAGAAAAATGTTTCAAATAATTTATAATATAAATATTGATGACATTTTAAGATTCTTATGAAAATGTTTCCTATTAAACGCACAAATTAATCATTTTACATGTCACATAATCTGTAACGAAACACTTTTTAACCAAATGTCCTACTATCCTTTACAATGGTAAAATCTCTTATTACTCTATTATTCTTTACAATGATAAAATGTATCCGAAAAAATCAGTCAACCTTCGTCTATTACACTCACAACACAAAAGATACAGGAAACGAGGAAATGCCACCCTGAGATATCTGTTTCCATTGTGTGAAATTTGATTCTTGTGAGAGTTTATGCAACACGCCACGAACGAGGTTTACCATTTGTTCATCATCCGTCCAGATATTAAAAAAAAATTTCAAATATTTGTTAACCTGGTAAGTAAGGGTTCTCTAATGATTAATATGTATATAACATCATATTAACTATAAAACAGATTACAATGCATATTGATTTGATAAATCTATTATAAATAAGTAAACCGTGTCAGAAAGTCTAAAAAAATTATGCACTTCTCCGCATAAGGATACTTCGGATAATGTAATTCTACTTAATCGATTTAAATCATTGAAGATTATTATACATATTTACATTTTTATATATCTACTACTTACATCTGTGCGCAACAACTTGATCGCTATCATTTTATATGGAGTAAATGAGAGGAGGAATTATATTATACCGCATATTTTTCAAGTGCGTTCTTCGTTATAATTTATACTTAATTAACTTTTATCCGCAACTTAGCTTACGTATATTTTCAGTTAAGTAGAGAAGTTTTTCTCCGGCAAATATATTTACGTCTCAAAAGTGACCTCGCCCGGAATAAAGCCATAGCGGAAAGTATCTGAGTTTGAACTGGAAGCAGAAACACTTTAACACTATCGATAATTTGTGTATAAAGTTCTTGACAATGTCTGGTAATTTGGTTTCGCAAACTCACTCAGAAAATATCTTAGTTTGAACTTTAAACAGAACCACTTTAACACTAGGAATAATTTATGTTTAAAGTTTTTGACAGTGTCCAGTAATTTGTATTTGCAAACCCACTCATTACTGTCTGAAGTTTCAAGTATCTCGAGAAATATTCAACGGTGACTGAATTTTATTCTCTACTAACAACCAACACACAAAACATTCTAAAAAAGGGGTTGTTTAACTTCTACTAATCTAGAATACTCTCCCACACAACCCGTCACCTCGCCCATGCCCCCTAAATAATTTTATGAAATAATATTTATAAACCTAGCCAGGTTTATTCATATTAATATAAGTTTATTCTTATTACAGGAACTCATAGACGAGTTATACAGATTTATTTTACTTAATCGTTGAGGTCAAACAACACACGCATAACGGTGGGTAACCATCAATCACGCATGTTATTAATATAAATTTTAATAATATTAGCTCATTCGTGCTTCATAAGGCACGTTCAACCGTTGGTTCTGGCTGTTGTCAATGGAGAAGAGTCATTATGAGAAATTTCTGGTTTTTCTAATACTTCGTTACCTATAAATTTCAGCAGCACATAAATCAGACTGGCAAAGTCTAGTTCAAATACTAAATAAAACTGGGTTAATTTAATTGATTTATCCATATTAAATTTAACTATTTTTCTTTCGCAGATACTGAATATGTCTATTTTCAAAACTGGCGTGAAGTCTTATTATAATCTTATAATTTCATCAAGTAATTCCTAAATAACTGAAAGCTATAAACGTTAAAAACGTACTTCGACTGCCTGTCCGGCAATGTTGGCCACTTTATAATCATGACTAATCATTAAACACTAATAACTACACTCTTAATCATGACTAATATGTGAATGTTAGCCATGATTAATGAATCATTTTGTTTGATTCCTAATCGTTATTTATAATTTAAACTAAATATATTTTTAGGAGATTTGAGAAAACTCAAATATAGACCATAAATATTACGAAAGTCATGAAATTATACAACTTAATATGAAGAAAAATCATGTTTTTTTATTTAACTGCTTGTTTATTTGTAGTAATAAATAAGCATATGTAAAACGGTAACAGAAGCATTTATAAACGATTTATGAAAGTAATTTAAGAAGTAATATATTTCTAAATGTTGTCATGAAGTTTCAATTATTCTTCATAATAACCTTTTTTTACACAATTAGTCGGATAATCTATTAGAATTTGAACTTCGGAAATGAAAACATTCTTTTAAGAGGCCACAAATGATGGTAGTAATCGTATACAGAAATATATTTTTCTCATGGCACACCGTCGGTATGTAATTTGAGCGACTTGCATGCTGTTAAAACATTGACTAAAACTTATTACAAATAATGAATAATTATTAAAGAAAATAGTCTTAGTCGTTATTAAATAACTGAAACATTTAGTTATAACTCACATCATTTTTAGTAATGAATAATGTAGTAGACTAAAACGTTCAATAGATTAATCAATCGATAAAGAAATTTAGTTAATTATGACAAATGATTCTATCCGCCAAAGGTATTTTATCCTGCGAAATTCCCGGCATAAAAGATGTTGTCACTACCGTAATGCACTCATTATTTGAACACCAATACCTCGTAACGCGCATAGGCGCTGCTTCTCTACAAATTCGACCGTCGTCGATACAAAACTTTACGTAAAGTTCCCAGAGCTATTTTCGTTTAAGAAAAAACCCACTATTTTGGTTAAAAATCCCAATTAATTATGCTTCAGCAAACACAATGTTGAAAAGGAACTTTATTACTAACAGCAGAACTAAAAGGTAACAGATCGCGTTTCCATTCTATAATTAGGCGCCACTCTCTGCGTTTAAACGTTGAGAATGGCCAAAACATAATTAAGACTTCCGGAATGAAAATCGACAGCGGGCTTGATTTGCGATAAGGTCGCTTGGAGGGCCTTATGGAGAAAATTGAGTCATGACGCACTGCGCTTACGAGCTGTATGGGCAGCGTCATTAGTGAGGACCCGCCTCATATTATTTTTAATTAAAAGTCGCAACGAGACATTTAGAAATGTTAGGACTGGAGCGTTTTATCTTGGAAGGGGTTAATGAAACTCGTATCCTGCTGTGCGCGTTGTGCCGGTATATACAACTAATTATATTCGTACCTTGCTTTTAGATTTTCCTTCTCATCTATATTTAATGCCACAAATAATACTCCTGATGCATAATACGTTGCTAAAAATGCGTGTATTTTACTCATATTTTTTTTTCATTTTTAACTGGCTCTAGCGTCTCAACTGTCAAATGCAAAGAGCTGATGTTACCCAAATATCAAGTGCATGTATGGTAAAATAAGTAAAACTCACAATTGAATCTTGGGCCTACTTCTAATAAAATAAAACTATGTTTGAAATTTGGTTTATGCTATACTATTAATATGTTGAATGCGAGATAAAAATATGAAAGTTATACGATATTTAGTACTTATTTTAAATTCAAAAACATGCACTGTTTGTTTTGTTATTTTTTTCTTTTGTGCGATTTAAAAAAGAAGTGAGAGCATAGTCATTTGTTTATTTTGTCGCTTAAATAGTATTATTTATAATTGATAATTTGTTATATGAAAATCCTTACAGAACTCCATATCATCTTTGCATTATAATTTAATATTTTATCTTTGTCCTTCCTTTTTTTCTTATATTTTTGTGATTAGGTTAGAATAACATTCAGAACAAGAACTATTTTATCGTGGAATTATATAATCTATTTTCATGTATTTGCGAGAACATTAACATTAAAATTATAATCCTGGTAATTAGTGTATGGTGGAATAAATAATATCAAAATTTGTAAAGCTAACGATTATTATTTATTCAAAAACTTAACTTGGATTTGACAACATCGACAATTTTAAAATGAACAAAAGCTGAATGTTTTTCGCTTTTAAATGACGGCGAGAGAGAGAGAAAAGAAAACGTGATGCTTTCTCGTATTATTAGTTATGTTTATATTTATAAATGTCTCTGAAAAAAATGTTTCAACAACTTGAACATTCAGAGTCAATAAAAAAATGTATGCCGCACAACACAAAAATCATAGGACTACACGCATTCGTCTGAAAAATTTGTAGCCATTGCATGAAATTCCATTCAAATGAGAACTTATACAAAGTACTGCGAAAAAGATGTGCCATTGATTCATCATCGTAAATGTCCAAACGTTAAACAAAGCCTTTCAAGTGTTTGTAAACTCGATACGTGAGGGTTCTTTAATAAATCTAATACATAAAGCCATACTGAACATAAAACCGACTGTAACACATATTCAGCTGATAAAAGTATTACAAAAAGTACCGGTCTCTGCAAAATTTGTGGACTTCCCTGCATAATGGTCCTTTGGATAATATAAGTATACATATTCGACTTAAATAATGAAGGATGTTTATGAATTAATTACCTATATCTGCGCGTATTAACTTGGCCGTTATGTTTTCATCCGGAATAAATAAAAGAGGACAATGTGATTTCTAAATATTTCCCTCCAGTATGCCTTCTTTATTTTAATTAATGCTTAACCAGATTTTATTCGCGGCTTCGCGCGCTTAAATCATCGATTAATAAAAGAAGTTTTTCTACATAAATCATATTTGCATGTCAAAACCCACTTATGTTAAAATGTATATCAATTTTTTTACTGTAATTATTGTAAGTTACTCTATATACTAAAAGTAACTTACAATAATTACAGTAAAATACTTTTAGTCCGTTTTAAGTAACTTCATTGATATTGTCAATAATTTGTAAACAGAAGTTTTGACAGCGTGTTTGTAAATGTGTCGATAATTTACGTACAGTATTTTTTAACAGTGTCTGTAATTTGTTCATAGAAATTTTTAATAGTACGTTTGTGACAGTGACGATAATTTGTGTAGAGAAGTTTTTCAGGGTGTTGTTCTGACAGTGTCCATAATTTATGTACAGAAGTTTTTGACAATGTTTTGGTGATGATATCAATGGTCGGTAATTTTTGTAACGAAGCTTTTGATAGTATGTTTGTGACGTTGTCCATAATTTCTGTTCGCGAACTCAGTTATTATTGCAATAACGCCAATAATTTATTTTCAAGTTCCATAGAAAATTCTTGAATGAGACAAGAATTTAATTTGAACCACAATAATCTTTTCAAGATCCCAAAAAGGAATTCAAAAAAAGATTATTTTTATTTGTAAAATTTTTGAAAATATTCTATTTCCGAACCTCCTTCTTTCCCTTTTCATTTTCCAAATGATTTAATGAAATAATGTAAAAGAATATAGCTTAATTTATTCATATTTTTATTGATTTTGCCCCTATTTTTGAATTTATTTCTTTGAAAAATTCTGAATAATATCGATATGCAAATGAGTCCGGCGAACAGTTTTTTAAGAAGTTCAGGCTACTTTTCAAAAAAATATTAGCACCAATAATTTTAGTATCCCATGAGTTTTGGATATACCACAAATATTATTAATGTGATCAAAAATTTAGCATTTGTAATTTTTAATCTAAATAAATTCGTGCAAAAAGTGAATTTTTTTCGCCGATGTCTATTAACATGAAGTTCGTTTATAATTATGTTGCCTGAAAGTCTGAATACTATAAACTTTATGAACCTATCTGGAACATCTATCCGCGAAATACCCCATTATCTTGCTTCCGAAATTCACGCCATAAATAATATTGTTATTATTGGAAAAAAAAATTGCATAATTAAAAGTTGGTCCGTTAAAATTGAGCGCCACTCTCCACCCTTAAACGCTGAGAATGGGCAAAAATTAATTAAGACATCCGTACTGAAAATCGACAGTGCCCTTGATTTGCGATAAGGTCGCTTGAAGGGTCGCATGGAGAGAATTGAGCCTTGACGCAATGCGCTACGAGCTGTGCGGCCAACGTCATTAGTGAGGACGCGCCTCACATTTTTTTGGATTAAAAGTCGCAACAAAACATTTAGAAATGTTAGGACTGGAGCGTCGTATCTCCGAGGTTTTAATGAAGCTAGCATCCCGCTGTTAGCAATATACTGGTACATGCTGCTAATTAAATTTTCACTTTGCTTTTACATTTTTCTTCTTGTTCGTATTAAATGCTGATTCTACTGGCCGTTTAGTAAGCCAAATATTTTAATAACGTAAAAGTTATCGCTTTAAATGTTTAACAAATTATGCAAAAAATACTTTGAAGCTATCATATATCAGTTTACTCCAGGCAAGATGTAACTTAACTGGATTTGAAATTACGAAGCGAACAAGCATGTGATCAATTCATACGTAGTGCATTCCATATTCGTTTTAAATACATTGTCCCAAGACTTTCGAAATAAGCGAGGTTTTCGTAATTAAAAAGATTGTTTAAGAAACCAATACTTTTATAGCATTTCATGATTCCGGCCATCAAAATCAAAGTATCTTTGTAAAATATCTTTGTAAATAAAATAAGCAATTTCTGTTTTTCTTTTATTGATTTTTGTTACTACCTGTTTATCATTGTTGTACATGTAATGTTTACTTTAACATAAATCCTTTGATGGATCAATTAATACGTATATTTTTATGATTGATTAATTTTTTTTTTAATTTTAATATATAGTAGTAAGTCTTGACTTACCTACACTGTAATATATGACTCTTTGTCTAAATTTGCATTTCTTCTAATATTACAGTAATTATTTCTATTATTATTAACATATCATTGCACTCAACTTTACATCCAGAAAAAAATATTAGGAAATGAATATTGAAAATGAATGAGCTGATTATGCATTGGTCGTTTCTTAAAAATGAATTGTCGTTTATATGGTTCTTTACACATTTAATAATATAACTGGATGTAGTTAATGGTTGCTCATTGTTCGCAAAAATTAATTAATACTATAAATAAAAATAAAATCAATTTTTTTTAATCCACTGACCTTTATTTAAACTGTAGTTCGTTTTTGGCCTTTACGAAAAATTACTAATTTCTTTATACAGTAAAAATAAGGCCGCTATAGCTTAACTTCCCTATTAATACTATTATTGGGAGACATTTTTTGAACAAGTAGAATTTACATACTAAATATTTCGTTTATGATATTAATATATATTGCCTCTTTTCCTAATTTAATTGAAATTCTTCAAATATTTTTCAACGTTTAATTTCAGTAAGTATAGTATTCCTTTCGTCCGTTTTAGAATACAAGACGAGGAAACAATAATAGATGAGCGAAAATTCAAGTATTAACGTTAAAAATTATACTACTTTAACCAACATGAAGCCATAGGACAAGCTACAGAAGGCACAGAACAATTCACAGAAGGCGCTTAACCTAAATTACGTTTATCAGCGGTTAGAAGAGTTTGGACACTTTCTGTGTCATAGGGACATCGCATCAGTATGCAAGTATTCTTTACCACGTCGTGTATACATTTCTCAATACACCGCGTCCTGGTTCGCTTTCAGTGACTTATGCAATTTATGAAAGCTTAAAAAATATGGAGATCGGATTAATATGCACAAATTTTATGTAACAAGCATTTATCGTTTAGAAACTAAAAGACTATTACACACATGTAAAAGGACGTACACTCGAGCAATAAAAAAAGGTGTCCATTTGTACAATTCAGATACAGTCCAACTGAACGGATATGTAAAACTGTCTACTCGTACTTAATTATTACAACCGCGCTCCCTGAATATACCGAATAGTAACCTATTGATTAATGACTGTGGGTTCACGAGGACATGCCAATAGCTAGCGTGAACTTGATTATATTTTATCAGAAGTTAAAAAATGATGTTCCAACCTATTTATCTGTACATTTAGGTTAATATTTTTATCTGAGCTTAATGATTAGGCAAATTTTGATAAATTAGGACTTTGATAATAAGGACTTTTTTGATAAGTAAGGATTTATTTACATTAGGAAATTTGAAAGTTTTAGAAAAATATAACAAAATATTAAGTATATGTACATGAAACAATTAAAAGTTTAGAAAAAAGAGGTTAAAAAAATGTATATTTTAATATTAAATGTGTAATAGTTTCATTCGCATAGAAATGTCTTAATTATTAAAACATTTCTACTATTTTGTCGCCCCGAGATCACTAAATGCCTTCGCTCCGTTCGCCAAACGACATCGGTCGCTGAGTTGGAAGCACTACCACTATAATACTCTGGGTAATCAGTCAATAAATAAGTCTATAATTCTACCTTACACGATTTAAGTAATGATTCCCGACTTACAACAAAAAATAATCCAACCAATAATATAAAGGCTAGTTACATAAAATAAAGAAGACTGGTGATAAAAATAGAGATTTAAATAAATTTTATATGTTAAAAAAAATAAAGAAAATTTTAAAAATCATTACTTTTTACTGTATTCATAAGCAATCTTGTTTTTTTCTTTCATTTTTCTTAATGTTATTTATATTCGAAGTTTAGGGTATATATTTCAATGACTTACTGAATTGTTCTTGTGGGAATCAAAATTTTAATAGCATCATTGTTCTTTAGTCTCAACTCAATGACGAGTGGATAGCGTAATTTAAGTTCAAATTTCGATTATGACTTGTGATTATCGGATGGCAGGGCATATAGAAATGTTTTCTTTCGATTTTTTTTAACTAAGCGGGCTTGCATGTTACCTGTTTAGTTCATGAAAATTTACCTAATTACATAAAATTTTTCCTTGCGACATATTCCCTCAGGGTTGATTTTTGCGATCATTTCGAAATAAAATATTTTTGTTCAATGTAAAAAACCCCGTTTCTGAGATAGTCTCATTAAAAATTGAAAATTACCAAATAAAAAAATTTCCAGCTTTTTAAAATAAAATGACATCAATACATTTATTACTTCAAATGCTAGCAGGCCCATTAAAATAAAACTTTACAAACGATTGGAAAATATTTTTCAAAATTAAATAAAATAATAAGATCAGCTGATGACCAAAAGTGTCGGCATGACCTATTTAATTTCATTATGTCCGGGAATAATCACTTTATCTCAAATAGGAAAAGTTTTAAAAAAAATAATATAACACGCCACGAACAAGGTTTGCCCTTTGTTCATCATCCGTAACTGTCCAGATGTTAAATAAAACCTTTCAAGTATTTGTTAACTTGGCAGGTAAGGGTTCTTTAATAACTCTGATATGTATATAATTCCATACTGAATGTAAAACAGACACAGTTGCATGAAAACCAAGCAAACCACTACTCGTTAGGGTAAACTTACCACGTGATACCGTTAGCTAATCAGTGCTTTGTCCCTTCGGGTGGCATAGACATGTAGTTTGCTCGATACTTACGTATTTTTGATATATTTCAAATTAAGGGTTTTAACAAATTAAAAACATCGTTATATTAGAAGAAGGTTTTTATTATATTATAATCACTATATTGACTTAATAAACTATTGCACGAAATAATGTTATATATATTATTTATTTTTCTAAAATGAATTGTGAAATTTACTGGAGAAAACAAGGCAACACTTCTTATCGATTATACAAAACTCAGAGATATAAACAATTTTAATAATAAATGCCAAATAAATCCATATTATATTACTAACGTGAACAGAAAAAAAAAATTTTTACAGTCCCTGAACTGTCATCATGTTTTGTTTACAAACATTCCCTTTTGGAATGGAATAGGGTATACAATAATAATAGAATATGCATTATTAACTTATTTTTTTATTTACTTTTTTATATTTTTACAAACATAAGGCGTATTTATATCTACGGAAGCAAGCTCTTCCAATCGACAACAGACAAAATATTTTTATTAACTAATGAAAAAGTTGGTTGCAAATAAATAATATATTGACAATAAAAGAGAACATCTTGATAAAAATTTTAAATAATCGACAAATAAAAACGAAATAAAACATACGATTTTTTTAAATAGCTATATGTACATCAAGTAAAAAATTAATTAAAAGTTTCGATTTTTTTTCAGTCCTGGATAGGAATAATAATTGAAAGGAAACGTAAACTCAAAAAAAATTGTTTCTAAACTTTAGATGAGTAAATTAACTTCATTGATTTGCGTCTAAACGAGTATAGAAAGGAGAAAATAAAATCTGATCATTTGTTTAGTTGCTAAATAAGTTAATAAAAAAAATTATAAATCTGATGGAAATCAAGAGCCTATTACCACTGCCCTTTGAATAAAATCAATTTCTTAAATATTTGTCGTTTGGTAAATGCCGGGTCATAATTTTTTCTCAAAAAAGTTAATCTGGTAAATACTTAATATTTATCAATTATAGCTTTTGTTAAATCTATTAAATGATTTGACAAGGGCAGCTCCCTTGTCGAATCATTTAAATTTATCAAATTGGTGCATTAATAAATCTTCAAATACGGTTATACCAATAATAGATTTTAAAAATGTGCCGGTAGATACAGCGTTGGTACCGCAGACTCCAAGACTCCAATCAGCCAGCCTTCTCTTGTTTTGGTTCGTTGCTACTAAATGAGTGGCAAAATGTTTAGAACAATTAGTACTTGATTTTGTCAGAAACCATGACTCGCATTGTCCAGCCACCTGCATTCATTTTTCGGTGCGGGCAATTTGGGAACCAAAAATGATAAGTGAAATATAAGTAAAATATAATATTACATGCTTAGGAATCAATGAACTTATTTTAGTTTATAAAAATATCTTATATATAATTTTTTGAATTTTTAAGTAGTAACAAAAGTATCGATTTAGTTATCGATAACAGCGCGACACATCTCTAGTGGCGAAAAAATCAACAATATGGCGGAATCTCTGCCGGCGATCTGACTGTAACATCCGAAGATATACTTGCTTAAATAATAATTAACAGTGTACTTACTTGTGAAAAGTAATTCCGTTTTTCTGAAGTGATGATGTAATGCTTCTGTTTTGGCAATATTTTATAGCGCAAGAAGGCATGGTTTATTTAATTTTGATTTAAAATTACGAGAAACTTTCGCTGTGACGTTCGTTTTCTTACTGAAGGCGCGTAAGCTCTTCGCCCGAAGCGGTGGCACAAATTGTGCCAGCGCGCGGCTAGAGATTTTGTGTTGATGCGTCATCCGGTGGTTAATTTATCCATGCTCCAGATAATGTGATTCTACTGAATTGATTTAAATATTTGAAGATTTTTATATATCTACTATTTACATCGGTGCGCAACGACCTGATCGCTATCATTTTATATGGAGTAAATGAAAGGAGAAATTGTATTATTCTGCATATTTTTCAAGTAGGTCTGTGTTCTTAGTTATAATTTATACTTAATCAACGTTTATTCGTGACTTTACTTACGTATATTTTTAGTTAAGTAGAGAAGTTTTTCTCCGGCAAATATATTTACATCTTAAAAGTGATCTCGACCCCAACAAAGGCATAACGCAAAATATCTTAGTTTGGACTTGAAACAGTACGACACTATCTATAAATTGTGTATAAAGTTTTTGACAATGTCTGGTAATTTAGTTTCGCAAAGTTGCTCAGAAAACATTTTAGTTGAACTTTCTATAAAGTTTTTGACAGTGTCCGGTAATTTATATTCGCAAATTCATTCCTTATTGTCGAAACTTTCAAGTATCTCGAGAAAATTTAATTAATATTAGATTTTACTCTCAACTCCAAACCAAAAAACTCTAAAAAAGGGATTGTTTAACTTCCTCTAATCTAGAATACTCTCCCACACAACCTCTTTCACTCCGTCCTTGCCCCCTAAATAATTTTATAAAATAATGTGGATAAACCTAGCCAAATTTATTCATATTAATATTAGTTTATTCTTTATAGAGAGACTCATAGCCGAGTTATACAGATTTATTTTACTTAATAATTGAGGTTAAGCAACGCACATACAACGACCGGTGGTTGGATGGGTGACCATCAATCACGCATGTTATTAATATAAATTTTAAAAACATTAGCTAAGGCACGTTCAACCGTTGGTCCTGGCTGTTGTCATTGTATAAGAGTCATTATGAGAATTATTTGTTTCTCTAATGCTTCGTTACCTATAAATATTAGCGGAACATTAATTAGACAGGCAAAATCTAGTTCAATCTAGAAAAATACTGGGTTAATTTAATTGGTTTATTCATTTGAAATTCGACTACTTTTCTTTTGAAGATACCGAATAAGTCGATTTACAAAAGTGACGTGAAGTCCTATTATAGGTTTATGATTTCACTATGTAATTCCTAAATAACTGAAAACTATAAACATCAACAACTTACTTCGAGTGCCTATATGTCAATGTTGGCCATAGTCATTAACGTTTAATGATTAGTCATGATTATATATAATAAATAAGCATATCTAATTCGTCGGATAATTTATTAGAAATTGAACTTCGGAAATGAAAACATTATTTTTAGAGGCCACAAATGATGGTAGTGACTGTATATAAAAATACATTTTTCTCGTAGTAGACCGTCAGTATGTAATTTGCGCGACTTGCATGCTGTTAAAACATTGACTAAAACTTATTACGAATAATGAATAATTATTAAAGAAAATAGACTTCGTCATTATTAAATAACTGAAATATTTAATTATAACTCACATCATTTGTTTAGTAACGAATAATTTAGTAGAGTAAAACGTTCAATAGATCAATCGATAAAGAAATTTAGTTAATTATGGCAAACGCTGGTGTTCACCAAAGTCAATTTATCTTTCCTGCGAAATTCACACCATAAGAGATGTTGTCACTACCGTAATGCACTCATTATTCGAACTCCAATATCTCGTAACGCTCACACGGGCTGCTTCTCTACAGATTCTACAGTCTTCGATACAAAATTTTATGCAAAGTTCCCAGAGTTATTTTCTTTTAAGAAAAAATCCGCTATTTTATTTAAAATTTCCAATTAATTACACTTTAATAAACACAATGCTGAAAAGGAACTTCATTACTAACGTAGCAGAACCGAAAGGTCAATCCGCTTTAATTCAATAATTAGGCGCCTTTCTCGGCGCTTAAACGTTGAGAATGGCCAAAAATTAATTAAGACGTCCGAACGGAAAATCGACAGTGCGCTTGATTTGCGATAAGATCGCTTGGAGGGCCTTATGGAGAAAATTGAGTCATGACGCACTGCGATTACGGGCTGTATGGGCAACGTCATTAGTGAGGACACGCCTCATATTATTTTTAATTAAAAGTCGCAACGAGACATTTAGAAATGTTAGGACTGGAGCGTTTTATCTCGGGCGGGGTTGGTGAAGCTCGCATCCCGCTGTGCGCGTTATGCTAGTATGTATTACTAATTATATTCGTACATTGCTTTTAGAATTTTTTTTCTCATCTATATTTAATGCTGATTCTACTGATAGTTTGGTAAGCTAAATATTTTAATAATGTAAAATTAATAGCTTTAAATGTTAACCAAATTTTGGAAATATTTTAAAGTTAACATATAGCAGTTTACTATCTGAATGTAATATAACAGAGATTGAAATAACTAGCATATGTCAATCTCAGTTATACGTATGAATTTATCACATGTTTTTTGTATTTATACGGTGCATTCCGAATTGATGTTACATTGCTATTTAAAAAAATACATTTTATCTAGACCTAAGAACTAAATGAGATTTTCTAAATAAAATAGATCATTTTTGAAACCAAGACTTCCATTCTATATCATGACTATAGCTCTCAAAATGAAAGTTTATTTGTGAAACATCTTTATAAATACAAAATAAAAAATCTTTGTTTTTCTTTTGTTGATTTAAATTATTTTTTTTTGTAATTATAAAATTTATATTAAAACGCGTCCCCTGTAGGATAGATTAATTAATTTGTTTTTGTGATTAATTCAGTGTTTTTTTTTATTTCTTCAAAATATGTTTTTATATTTTAACTAATAATATTAATCTTATTATTAACATATCTTTGAATTTAATGTTACATCAAGGAGAACCAAATTGAAGGTTAATGATCAATAGTGATTAGTTTGGTGTGCATTGGTTATTTATTAAAAATTAATTATTAATATATTTATTATTTTTTTAATGTGATATTTATTGTAAGAATGTACGTAACTATACTCTTTTCTCAGCGTACATACCCACGACTAATATCACGCATCGCCACTGTAGTCCTTGATGGGTGTTTCTTCACGCTTTGAAAGTTTATATGTATTATTGTCTGCGTTTAAGTGTTTCTAATTCTACCCAAAAATTAATTACAAAATAGAAGATAAAATCAAAACATTTACACTGACATTCATATGTGTGATAGTTCGTTATCGATTTCCACGAGGAATTATTATTTTCCTTATGTAGTAAAAATAACCCTGTTATAATTTAGCTTCCTTATCAAAATGTTGTTGAAATGTCTTCTCAGGAGGATTCTGGTAAGCAAATAGAAATTATGTAATAAATGTATTCAGATTGATTTTAATTGAAATCCCCTAAAATTTTGTATGAAAGGTCTATTATCCAAATGCCTTCATTTTCAACCTCACATCAGCATTGGGTATTATAGTTCCAACTTTAAAAAATGCATTAATTTTCAGTACTATGTGTAAAAATTAGAACCGAAAGTTTAAAAAAAAACAAATAAAAAAGGGAGGCTATTGGGCCAAAGTTATTATTAACACAGAAACATGGTAATGCATTTTAAATATACTTACATTTTGAAAGCGACCAGTTTGATTAAAACTAATAATATGACGAGATATTTTGGGTAACATACGTAAAATTCTGACTTTCTGTCCTCTATGAATATGGAATATATGAAAAGCATATGGCAGCGACAGACCGCATGACGTTACGTCATATGAAGCAAGTGAAAAATACACGGTGATAGGCCCGCGGATAGTGATGGATGATTTATAATACCCATACGCAGAGGGGTCTCTGCTATTTATATCACAAGCTGAAAATTGTAATGTTTCGACTGCGTGAAGGATAGAGTGACGCTGCATGACTATAAAGAGCTGAAAAATAATCTTTACCCGATATTTGCTATTGAGTTAATAAAAAAATATTAAAATTATTTTGATCCTTTTCACTTTTCTTACTAAACCAATTTGTATCAAAATGAGTTTATGAATATCATTTATTCGTTTCGATAATAAAAATATGAATATTATCAATACTTGTTATAATTAATTAAAATGATACTTAGAATTTATAAATCGTTTATGTTTGACATAACGACTATAAGAATTAATTTTCGTCAAACTTTAATTCTTATAAACTAAGCTAGTTATGAATACCAGGAAAATCGGACCAGAGATTGTTTATAAGTAGTTTTTTTTTATTTCCATTTTCCGGTCAAAAAAAAATTGACAGAAAAAATACAAATTTAAAATTCACGAAATATCGGTGGGCTGTAAGCCTGCCGTACAAAAACGTAGCATCAACATTTGCCAAATACCTTTTGTAAACCTTAATATTTATGAGTACGAAGTAAACAACCTATTTTATAATATTTTGGAACTTTACAATAACTATTTGCCCAAATTAGGACTTACCATTTTTTTCTAGTTTTTACGGTTACATAAATGCATACATATTGAATGACATGTATTGAGTTCGTTAATTTTAATACATATAACAGAATATTCGGTTGTTTTTAAATTATGTCATGTATATATATTTATATGTGTGTATATATATACATATATATATATAAATATATATATATATATATATATATATATACATATATATATATATATATATATATATACGGTCTCCACAAACTGATTTTAAATATTTAGTAGCTTAGTGACACAGTTTTTTGTACGAAATCAATTAATTCTTTATTGAAATTTATTTCAAGATGAGTATGAAATTTTCTCGAATAAAAAGCGTCATAGCTCAAATACCAGCTTTCTCACTTCGCTACCGCTCTCCAAATAAAACTAAACACTAACACTGCGCAAAACGGAAAATCGCTTGCATTGATATAATAAAATTGATATATTTAAAAAATCGTGACCAATTTTGTTTTTCAAAAATAAACTTAATAGATTTGCAACGAGAATTACTTATTTTTAAATTTTAGACAAGCGCATACGACTAACTTTCATAATATTTACTATTAAACAAGACTTAATACGGGAATAAACATAAAGTACAAACTTGAATTGACGCACCAATGAAGATATTAAAGTCATTGTTACTCAAAAATAAACTTCAAGAAATGAGGAACAAATAAGTAAAGTTATCACAGGAGAAAGAGGGCAAAAATCTAAAGTTTATATATAACATATATTACAAGTATATTCAATTATATATTAGAAATACATTAAAAGATCCATTGTTTACATTCATACTGCCATTGTTAAACACATAATATTCTGTGGTCAAACAGTCGCACAGAGTAGAGAATTTTAAAATATCAAATTGACTAAATGAGTTGAAACTGTAAATTTTGCGTAATTTGAAATGTTCCTTTTTTCAATAGTCTGTGGAGTGTACGTCAAGGCAAAAAAGCGTTTATATTATATTTTGTGTAATAGATATCTGTGTTTTATATATTAGTAAAATGCAACGTGCTTAATATAGAATTTGTAATTTTGCAAAAGAAAAATTTTGTAGCGGCAATCTAATCCTGTTTTCTAATTTCAATACAAAGTTTCAGTAATTTTATTACGTGTTTTTTTATATGCAATATTTACAGAGGTATACTCTGTGACAAAAGAACATCTATAACGTTGAAACTTAAAAACTTAACGAAATACGGCCGAAGTTCAACCACTGGGCGACGACTATTATATATAATCTCTAGTTCGTAAATCATGGACCAACCGAAAAGGGGCGATAGACCAAGCCATGGCTGGGTTACTGACAATATTTAACCTTAATACGAAAATTTCCTTTTTTAATTTATAGATCATTTAGGTCGATATTTATTATAATTCTGTTATGAAAATTCGGGACTCAAGAGCCATAAAATAATTACGTGGCAGAATTTTGATCTAAACTATTTATAGAATAAAAAAAAGAATTTTACATGGTCTTGTCGACTTTTTTCGAAAATGACAAATTTCAAAATAATATTTAAACTACACATAAAAGAATAACCTATGTGTATCGTTTCTATTATTTATGCCTTTGCTACTGACGTGGCAACAACTTTTGCAAGGTTTTTAAATATTTTTAACCATAAATAAAATTGTTTCTGGCCTTAAATTACTTCTATTACTTCGATATCTCATGTGCATCAAAGCCAATTGTAGGTAGTTTGAACATACGTTATAATGGTAAATAATATTTTTTGAAAAGTTGTTAAAATTTTGTTAACCTTAAATATTTAACCTTCATTTTTCAGAAGTATTTCACAGTTTCCATTATAAAAAATTAAAGAAAAATACCGTTACATGAAAATTCAAACATAGGGTAATTTTCTAATAGTGAGTGCCTTCTGTATTTAATTTTTAATTTTTTATATTATATTTAATATTTAATTTTTTTTTCTTGAATTAACTGCGTGAATTTTCTCGTAAAGCATAAAGCAGCGTGTATATATATATATATATATATATATATGTATATATATATATATAAATATATATATATATACATATATATATATATATATATTTATATATATATATATATATATATACATATATATACATATATATATATATATATATATATATATATACACGCTGCTTTATGCCTTACGAGAAAATTCACGCAGTTAATTCAAGAAAAAAAAATTAAATATTTTGAAAAAACAATTTTCACCCTCCGTCTGTCACATCCTCGTAATTTCTACCCGTTCTTATAGTTATGTATATGTGTGCTTCAAATAAAGATATCAATTAATATAGGCAAATATTTCGTCTCCTATTTATAACTCCCTTACTCCTTAAGTAGGGATGTAAAGAATAATTTATCTAACCCCGTTGTGGCATATCATTGTGTTTCAGAATAAATTTTATTGTTTCGTTTATCATTTTAATTTCTTAAGCCCGTTTACAAAATATTAAGCTTCAAAATAATTGACGAGTACTTTCAAATGAAATTATTCCGAGTAATTCAAAAAATCTTCAATACGCTGAAATGACGCAGATGGATCACAGACGCCTGAACTTGCTAGTGTACTTAAGAAAAATTAATATGAATTACTAAAATATGTTTTGGTATATTTAATTTTTTCATTTTAAAAATTCTCTACGTTTTAAATTAAATATGCCAAAAGATTTTAATAATGAGATAAAATAATAGACCAATAACCATAAAATAATAATATCAATAACCTAAACATAGAGCAATAACTGGTCCGAGTGTTAGTGTCAGTGAATTTATCATTTATTTTTACAAATTGGCGGCATTCTGAAAATTGGGTATACCACGTCAAGGTGAATCAATACGAGAAAATTTTCGACTGATGATTTTTTTCGTAATTTTCATTGTGGTCTTAAGTAACAATAAAGTTAGGATCGACTTCGATGGGCATTTTATGATGAAGCCCCATCCAGCGTTTCTGTGTAAAGTTAATTTAATGAGCTCAAGCGAGGTCGTCACTAAGACTGCTCAGTGACGATCTGCCTTAGGACGACCCTCAATAGCAACAACAGAAGAAGCAGTTCGGCTCATGATGAAAACTGAAAAGAGAGTAACCGATCAGCAGATTCAGGTAAGTTTAGATAGTGGTATGGGTCAAGTACAAAAAATTATTCAAGAAGATTTAGACGTCATGAAATTCTGTGCAAGGTGGATACTCTAATATTTGATTGGTGTCAAGAAAGGTTAGAAAAATTCGACGGAGATCACTAAAATTCTGTATTCGACGTATTACGGGCGATAAAAGCTGAATATGCTATCATGAACCTAACACTAAAAGGCACTCAGTGGGTATTTGTTCAACAGACCTGTCCACAAATGTGGAAAAAGGGCAAAATGCTGGTAAAAAATGGTGGCCTCATTCTTTGGATAGACAGTAATTGTTCTGAATAATAAAAGAACAATTATTACAGACTGGTATACCAGCAAATATTTCCTGTTATTTTAGAAAAAGTTTGAGTCATCCTTCGTCACAACATTGTATAGTGAAATGAACGACCAAATATTTAACTACGTCAGGTCAAGTGACTACATCATCCGACATATAGGCCCGACGCAACTCTCATACGCGACTACTATTTATAATATTTTTATTAATTTGTTTAATTAAATAGAAAAAATTATGCCCTTATATTTCGAGATTTCCAAATAAAAAACAATTTGATAATGCAAAATATCATTGATTTTTTTCTTGTATGATTTAATATGACAGGTCAAAATACAATTGGCCGCAAACATAATAATTTAAAAACGAAAATCAAAATAAGAATGAAACGACAATTGTAACTATCCGTTATATCTAACTTTAAATTATTTCTCAAACCTTTTATGCGCTCATCTAAACGAATCCACAGCTTTTGTAATGACATTAACGTAAATACGTATATTTTATTCTTTCTCTTTTGGGTTCCGGTAAAATAAAAGCAATTGCCAACTTCACTTTAACTTCTTCTCGTATCCCACAATAAGTAATCAATTGGTTACGACTCAGTGCACTCAGGGAACGTATCGTAGTATTTAAGTACGCACAGAGAGTTTAATACACCTACTCACGTAAGGGTATAAAATTCTCTGTAGGTCAATTTGGTTTTTATTGTCCCGTTCCCGTATTACTCGAGAATCCAATTCATTTTCGTTCATTGTTCATTGTGCGTTTACTCTGCGTTTGTCTGTCTATCTATCACTACTCTTTGACTCTAAAATTAAAATTCCAGCTTCATAAAAGTACACAATACGTAAAATATTTAAAATACCTATTAGGCAAACCCAAATCAAATATTTCGATATGTGAATACATCATATACATGTAATCCGAAATTAAATTACCTATATCAAGTTACACCTTTTATGGTTAAGTTAACAATATTTACATGTCGATATAGAACCCTATCATATTACGAGGTTTTCCGCTTTCATAAGATATGGGATGGCAGTCAGCTAAGTTCTCTTCTACCGGTAACACATGTGTTATTTTTTATGGTTGTAACTGTAGCATAAAGACTACTAATATTGGCTATAAGCGTTTCAATGTAACGAATGAGTTTGAATTTTACCGCCAATTTGACGAGTGGCTGCATAATTCAAACTTGACTTCTTTTTCAACTGTTTCTATTCTATAAAATAAAATGCACATGGAAAAATTCGTGATGAATATATATATATATATATATATATATATATATATATATATATATATATATATATATATATATATATATATAATGACGAAAATTGCTGAAAACTTAATATATCCTACAGATTAAAAAAAGACAAATAAAACACTATAATTAGAAGTCTACCCATAAGCAGGAAGGCATTTATTTGCACATATGAAAAGATTTGGCTAGTTACAATATCATTAAAATATTCTAAGGCTCAATGCAGAATCACTCTTGTTTTCCTTGGTATAGATCTCGGAAAAATTTAGGCAGTTCCGATAAATATAACTTAATAAATTACGGCATGTCAAGTGTGCAAACTATTGTTCACATTGTGGATTTACAGACATCAATTTTCAAATTAAATTCCTGCACTACCGTCGCTCCTTGTAACGCATACGAACAGACGTTACGTTAACCAAATTTATTATCTATGAAATTTGCTATAGTACAGATAATGTTCAAGTTTAACTTCCTTTGTTGCAGCTGTTATAATGTTTTTGTATATTCGAATTCAATAATAAAACGTCGTCAAAAGAAATATTTCAATTCGATTATTAAACATCACGAAATGTTATGTGAAAGTTTGTGAAAGGAAAAATGATTTTCGGTTACAGCAAAAGCTTTATTCCAGCATAAAGTTTTAAACTACTCAGAAAAAGACCTTTCTAAACGAATAAATGAAATGCATTATTTTGTTCATCACAACAGTTGTGCTATTTGAAATGTAATGCGTTTTCAACCCATTTTATTTTATCATCACATACTCTATGCTATAGTAAAATTTATCCGATAAAATTGAGTCAACCTTCGTCTCTAATAACATACCTTGAAGAATACATAGGTATTATGTAAAATTTTATTCCAATGATATATTATAAAACATACCACAGAGAAGAGTTTCTAATTATTTGTCATCTGTAACGGTCCAGATGTCAAATAAGACCTGCCATGTATTTGAGAACTCGATACATAATGACTCGATCCAATACGTAAGATCACTTAAACATGGATTATAATAAATATTCAAAAGATAAAAGTAATAAGATTACCAATACAAGAGATTCTTATGTAAAAATTAAGGACTTCTCCGCATCATGGCTCTTTCATAAATGTAATTCTACTTAATCTACTAAATGATAAAATATATTCATGTAGTTTCTACATCTGCGCATATCGAATTCATCAGTATGATTTAAGACAATAGAAAAATATTCTACGAATATGTCCTTTATCTTAATGTAATACTTGTATAACTCTTTAGTAACTCATATCTCAATTCAAGCTTTAAACTGAATCACTGGAACAGCCACGATAATTTAATTCAAAAGTCATTGATCCTATGCATTCAGTTATTATTGTGTGCGACAAATAATTGACTTCCAAGTTTCTTAAGGAAAATTCGATCAGAGCTAGAATTCAATCTGAAATACAAGGATCATTGCAATACAAGTTCGATTCAAATCAATTCAGTAGTTGATACGTAATGCTCCATCAAATGAACTCACGATGAACACACGAACAGAAAGATAAATATTCTAAAGATATTGTTTTGACTTCTACTGGATTCTAAATATGCCTCTCACACAAAATTTTCTGAAAATGTTCAGTGCGTAATTGCTATCCAGATCATATATATTGAAAAAAAACTACGCCTTTCCCTCTGCCTTTGTCTGCTCGTTCCTAAAATTGATTTTGATGCAGTTTTAGATGTCACAGAGAATATTTATCCAGAAACATGTTTATGCTTGCTACGTTAATATTTTGACACGTCTAAGGACGACGCAACAACCTCGGCAGCAACACAAGAGAGAAACATATGTCATTTTCTCAATGAAATATTCAACAGTCAATTGTGAAAGTTGTGGACGTCATAAATGCTATAAAATATAAGAACATGGTTAAAATTACTCTGATTTATTCTTTTTCTTTTCTAAATACTGATATGTACCGACTTACAACTTTATTACAAGGTTTAATTATACTTACGTAAATGATTTCCAAAAAAATATGACGTATAAGTACTTATATAGCAAACAATTTAATTATTACATTGGACTTATTATCTGACTCAAATAGCACCAAGAGTTCACAACGCTTCGCTCGTGCCGCTTTTTAAGAAATGGTATTACTAAAGTAGCAGAACTGAGTGGTTCGTCCGTTTAAGTCCAATAATTGAACGCCTCTCTCGGCAGTTAAATGCTGGAAATTAATCAATATGCCCGGAATAGAAATTGACCGCACGCTTTATTTGTCATAATATCACTTGAAAAAGTACATAGAAAGAACCTTATTATGACGGATTGTGCAACGAGGACTCACCCCAAGTTTCTCTTAATTAAAAGTCACTCGAGAGGTTTAACAATGTTAGCACATCAGACCCACATTTGCAACGGGAAAATGTAGTGTACATTACATTGATATCTGCTTATAGTTGAAATTTATGCTTTATTTTCAAAATATTTTTTTTTAACAGCATTAAATGCTACTGATTTTGAAACAATGTAAATATTTTTAAAATTTAAAATGAACTGAAGTGAATAAAAAAAATTAAAATATGTTTAAATTTACTTACAGCAGTTTATTTCTAGATGTATTCATCTATAGACTAGTATTAAACTAACACGGATTAATTGTGGAAGGCGCTCACATGTGAAGCATTTCGTGCTTATTTTAAATTGCAACCGAAAAAAACTATATTTTCACAAGATCTAAGCAAATAAAATTGTCTTTATTAAATATTTGATTAAAGAAATAATAACATGTAAGCTCTCACTCTAACTGCTAGTGGATATATATTTTTATAGCATTTTATATCATGCCACCAAGATAAATCTTTCTCAATCAAATATTTTCTTTCACTTACCTACATGCCCGTTTATTGTCTTGATAGTTGGTTCTAGACTTCAACGAGGAATTATTTGTTACTTTCCCTAGACAGCGAAAGTAATCTCGCTAAAAGCTTTTTTATTAAAACACAGATTCGTTTTGTTGAAAAGAAATATCGAATCAAAACAACTCTGGGACGGGAAATGATTACATAAATAAATAATTATACATTACGTGCTGTTACATATTGTATAGATTTCTTTAAATCAAAAATAGATTAGGCCAAATTATTTGACGCGATACATAAACGATACACAATGAACATTAACCTATATCTGATATAGGTTAATGTTCATTGTGTATCGTTTATGTATCGCGTCAAATAATTTTGCCTAATCTATTTTTGATTTAAAGAAATCTATACAATATGTAACAGCATGTAACTATTCGTATGTGCCGATGTAGTAACATACGGAATCATATTAAATCATATAAAGCAACTATAAAAATATAGTATGTTTATTTAACTATCTCGTCGCTAAGATGGATCACTTATGATATCGATACGTAACGAGGTTTCTGCTATTTATATCACAAGCTGAAAATTACGGTGTCCCGTATCTTTAGAGGATAAAATAAAGCTAAGTTATCATAAGCTGAAAGATAATTCTTAGCCGATTTTTACTTTTGAGTAAATAAGTTAATTATGATATATGTTTTGATCGTTTCCATTTTTTTACCGAAAAATATTTTTAAGAAATTTAGATTATAAATGAGATTTATTCGTTTTGATGTTCTTATCTGAAAACTCAAAATAAGTAGAATGTATTAAAACTTGTGAAAGTCGCGAGGTTATTATGATTTCGGAATTTAGAATTCATTTTATTCAACAAAAAAGAACTAATTATCATCAAACTTGATTTTATAAGTTCTACTTTACATTCAAATAAACAATTTTACTTATCATAACCAGGAATTACAATTTTTAAAAAAATGTGTTTTTTGTTGAATATGTGATTCAAAAGATGAAATATTCCGCTACCGTTTGAAAAATTATTTTTTAAATAACTTGCAATTTTAAAATATTTCACACATTCATAAATAGTTGATTTTTTAGTGTGCTAAAACGTAATACTAACGGTATCACTCCAACATCCGTCAGTCCTCCACAGGAAAATTTCTCGAAAACTATTTGATTCAGAAATTTAAAATTTATTACGAAATAGGATATGAGGCCTGAAATGAACAAAGATTAGTTTTGATTCTTCATGTTAACTTCAAGTTATAAATTGCAAAATGAAAAAAATTCTTTCAAGGTTACAGTGTCAAATGAAATCATAATAAACCATGAATACAACAATATATATAAAGTATTTTTCACGATTTGTTTAAAAAAATTACGGGAAAAGCTTGCTGTCCCTCGCCCTTATCGCAAAAATGGCTGCTCAAAAAAATATGAAAAAAATCATCGCACAACATCGCGAGTTACGTATAAGTTGAACGGATATTATTAAGATTGAAAAATTTTAGAGCGATAAATTTATATAACCAATTTCATTGTTTATTTCCTTATAACTTCTGAACCATAATTTAAGGGAAAAATATTTTCAAACACAAATATTACTTATGTTGTAAGGAACAATTCTTTATATATGGTTATGTGGGGGCGGGTAACGTGATGGCACCTTTTATCTCGTAGCCGGAGTGTATTACTATTAATATTTAAATGGGAGGGCTGCGAGGGAGTATTGCAGAACACTAATTGTGCAAATACAGCTTAAGACGCTTTTCAAAAATGTATTTAATTTGAGTACGTCATGTATTTTTTATCAAATCTTATGCCATATACACTAATAGGTTGGCAACAAATAAATACCTCCATCTCTATATACAAACTTTTTTAATTTTTATATACAGTGAATGTTAACAAATATATAAGCACCGTCATTGTACATCACTTGTCGCCATCGTGTAAGAAGAGTGAAAATTCCGTCCTTGAAAAAATCCCTGAGCCTTTAACTGAAAAACTAGTTAACTTCGATTTGAGATGGTCTTTATCTTTAAATTTCTTGTCACGTAAATAATTAGATAGAGAGCAAAACAGACAGTAATCATAGCGAGAAATATCTGGAGAATACAGTGCGTTGCATAATCCATCTAAGGGAAAATATTTTATCACGTATTTGTTTTCTATGTGTAGTTAAGCATTGTCATGCAAAAAATAAACTTTGCTATAATTTGAAGAAGTTTAGCGGCAACTTTGCTTAATTGTAAACAGTAAAGATAAGCGATAGTTGTACTATTGACTGAAGAAGTTCCCAATGAATTATTACATTTATACTCCACCATACACTCAAACGAACCTTTTTTCCAGTATTATATTTTGGGGTACGACCTTTTCTTCAGCTCCTAGCCACTGGCGTTTGCGAAGAATTAACATAACCCACCCACTTCTCATCTCCTGTAATTAGATTCTTTAACCCCTCATTGGTGTGATGAGAACTCAGTAGCTCCATGCACACTTCGACTCCCCTCTGAAGTTGAAAGACTGTTAGCTCATGTCATAGACAAAGAGAATATTTCCACTTCTTCACCAAATCATGAAGTCGTTTCTCTACTGCCGTATGAGAACATGAAAGTAGCTCTGTCATGCAATGTAAACTTAACCTGGGATCAGAAAGATCAAAACTTCATTGTTTGGACCTTTGGAACCAGTGCTTGTGTGCAGTGCAGTGCGCTGTGTCGTAAGAGAGCACAACTTTATCCATCGTTGTATATATATTGTGTGTTGCTTCAGTGACTTTTCGTCCTAAATGAAATTCATGAATCAAAAGGAAGACCCTTAAGTTCTCTTCAAATAACATTTTTTTATTTGTTCTTTGTTCGCAGAAACTTAACTCTCAACTAAACAGAAGACCAAACGCTGCGCTCTTTATGTACAAAACGAAAGATGTTCTAGAAGCCTACAATTCAATTGTTTCGTTGCCGACTCTAATATTATAGACTTAAAATGATGTCATATAATTGATAGTAATAACTTTCTAAGTGAGAATTGGCGGTATTATATATGCATATATATATATACACTATAGCATAAAAAGTATACTAAATTTGTTGGTTTTAGTCATTAAAACAGTGTGACATAATATTCGTAAGATGTGAAAATATATCATAATGTGACATAATATTCGTAAGATGTGAAACGTATATGATCTTTAAAAGCTGTTTTGAAAAAATAACTAGTAATTTTTGCTATAGTATTAAATATTTTTTATTGATAAATTATGTGAAACGAATGCAAAATTCATTCGAACAAAGGACGTCGTAAATCAAATACCAGCGCTCTCACTTTTTTCGCCACTCTCCAAATCATGTTTATTTTATTTTCAACGTTTATTGCGGGCCCCGCCTGTCGATAAACAGCAACATTTCGACAAACAGCAAACACTTTTATCGGGGTAATAAAATTTTTTCCACTGTTACAAAATATTGGTATAATTCAAAAGTCGCGGCTGAATTGAGATTTCTCGAAATAAACTTAACAGCTTTGCAAACGACGAACATAACTTACAATTTACAGCGTTGTGTAAGCGTATAACGCTATCTTTTATAATATTTTCGAGCAAAACATCGAATATAAGCTTCGATTGAGGTGCCATTCAAAAGTATCAATAGTGTCGCAACTAAAAGTAAGCTGCAATAAGTAATTCAATATAAAGGACGACCATAGAAAATAAATATAAGGAAAATTATAAACAGAACGTAAATAGTAAAATATTTGATTTATGCGATTAAGTTTGCATCATCCAACTCAACGGAATATATATTTCGTCGCCCATCGTATTACCATTGGTAAAAGTGATTCATAATTGAGATTGCCGCAATTTTCTTATTGTTTTTCAGCCTTTGATCGTAGCATCATATACAAAAATTTGAAATTTGTTTTTTTTTCATAATTAAGTTTAAAAATTGTTTTTTTTCATAATATGGCGGAGTTTTAACATTGTTTACATCTCAAAAGTACCTTTAACCTGAATACGAATAAATTATATCCTTAATTTTAAGCTGAATTTCTATAAAAATATCAATAATTTCTATCCTTCAGTTATTAGGTAAGTACCAGCATTCGATTTTTACAAAATGGACACACATTATCGAATTTCAATTCGCTTGTAACTGTCAATAATAATAACAATTTGTCAAAATTGATATCTAAATATCATTGATGATGTGATGATAATCACAATGAAAGTTATACTCAAATTGGCGAAGTCATTTTTTCCTGATATCACATCAAAGAGACAAACAAATAATCAAACACAGAAAGATACAAACAGATAGTAAAAAATCAAAAATAGTCGTATGTATTTGATTTAAATAAAATTTTAAGAATTTTTTTATTTTTATTGAGAATACCAAATTCTAAAAAAATGCCTCATTCACATTTTCGAATCGGCGCAGCCAAACCTGCAGGAATTTGGATTGTTTATATCTCGAGGCTGCTAAACTCCTGGCTTTGTAAATAATTTTTAAGCAAACTTCAAGAGTTTTGATTTTGGTTATGAACATGTATCTTGTAGTAGTGGTGGTTTATGAGATAATCGCGAAAAATTAATCAACAAGTTGTTCAATAGGTTTACTCAGCACATTCATGGAGAAAGTTATAATAATTAAATACGCACAGATCGTTTTACACATGCGCTCATGTTAGATGTATTCGTCTTTTAAGATTCCGTACCCGGATTGTATAGTTGGAAACCTTTTGTTTTCTGTCGATTATCTATCTGTCAGTCTGTCACTACCCAGTAGATTTGAATCATAAATGCTTGTTGTATATCTACAGTCTAAAGGTTGATATGATAACGTTCTAATAATTCTTCTTGCTTCTGGTGGCAGCAAAATTCAAACTTAAATTATCATTTTACCTGTTTTCTATTAAATGTTTCTTACGTTATAAAATAAAATTCACTTGAAAAATTTCGTGGGGTTAAAAACTTAATATATTCCAAAGAAAAAAAAATTAATACTCAAATTAACATGTCTACTTATAAGTACGTAGGCATTCACTGACACAGACTAAAGCCTTTGGCCAGTTGCGATACTAATTTATATTACCGATCGACTATTATCTATTAAAACATTTCAAGGTCCAAAATACAGAATCTCCCTTGCTTTTTTTCTTATAGTAAGTGTCAGACAAATTTGGACAAATCCGATAAATATACCTCAGTCAATCAGGGGACATTAAGTACAGAAAATATTATTCACATTATTCAAAGTTAAATACGGCCCTACCAACACTGTACTTATCATAATAGAGTAAGAATAATTGTCATTACGTTAAGCAAAGTTCTTATTTATAAAAAAGGCTATAATAGATATTGAATCACTATTACTTCCTACGTCATATTTGCATCGATATTTTCATAGATTTCAATTCGATTATTAAACGTCACTAAAGGCCGAATTCGTTTTAAACGTTTTGCAAGACACAATACTACCTAAAAGAGTTAATAAGAGAGGGAGCGCTTTACGACGTTAACAAGTATTTTTGAACCAAAATGAATTGCCACAAGGTAAACAAAATATCCCGGAATAATTTCTTAACTACTCAGAAACAAATTTACCTAAATTAATTGGAAAAATACAGTATTTTAGAAACAATGTCATATGCAACTAAATGTGTTTTTGTCGTATTATCCTTTACGATAGTAAAATATATCCAAAAAAATGTCTCCAACTTTCGTCTCTAATACAGAAGATAAAAGAATGTATATAAACCTATATTGAATATATATTTCAAAACATATATATTCAATAGATAAAAGTATCATAAAAAGTAGCATGGAACAGCTACAGTTAAAAAGCTACCCTAAACTAGCTAGTATTTGTGCGGAGTGTCCTCGAACGAGTATAGGTGTGAAGCGCTATGGATGGTGTGGCATCGGCAACAATACTGGACAGCAGGAAAAGTCACTTTTTCCGAGAGATATTCAGATTCAATGACCAATAGTAGAATTTGTGGACATCAGAACTTCTAGCCGGTGTGAACAAAATACCATAATAATATGATTAAAGTTTTATTATTATTTCACTAAACATTTTAACTTAAAAATTTAGAGCAAAGTCCAGTTTCACATAAAGGGAAATGAAACACAAAAATACTAACGACAATAACACAATAAACATTGCAATCATTGCAATGCGAATTATCTAGCCAAAATTACATAAGAGCATGCAACGCTCCCGCGTACCGCTCCTTGCTCGTATTAAAACTTTTAAGTCAACTAACAACAGGTCAGTCGAACATCTTATGGAATAATATTTATTCCAGACTCCAAAGGTTTCCAGATTGAAAAACAACTTTATTACTAACATGGCACAACTGACAACTGGAACTTTATTACTAACCGTTCGCCTAAATTCAATAATTGAGTGCCACTCTCGGCGGTTAAACGCTGAGATTTAATTAAATAAGTCGCATGAAGAGCCACAGCGAGAGAACTTCGTCGAGACGCATCGTGCTACGATCTATGCGGCCGACGTCATTAGTGAGGACGCGCCTCATCTTATTTTTAATTAAACGTCGCAGAGACGTTTAGAAATGTTAGAACTCGACACCACCGTCTCCAACGGTACTGACGTAGCTCCCATTCCACTATGCGCACAATACTGGTATCTGCTGCTTATTGATCTTTGTATTTTTCTTTTAAATTTTTCTTCTCAACTAAAAGTTTAGTTTCCCTAATCATTTGAAAAAAAGCTTGAGAATATTTTGAAGTTTACGTGCAGCAGTTTACTTTTCAGATGGCTGACACTGATAACACGAAGTGATCATAAGTGAGCCTCATATGTGAAAGGTTCCGTACTTATTTTAAATATTTACAATAAAAAACTATTTTGTCTAAAGATTTTTTATTGTAAATATTTAAAATAAGTACGGAACCCTTCACATATGAGTTAAGGAACCAAATTAGATTGATTGAATATATATATATATATATGTTTTCACAGCATTTCAAATTTTATCACATGAAAATCAAAGTAGCTTTATAAATCAAAAGATTTTCTTTAACTTACTGGTAAGTTCGTTTACTGATGTTTGATTTCGATTTTATCGTAGAATTATCACTTTTTCTAGACAGCGACAATAGTTCCGTTAAAGCTTTCTAATTAAAATTAAATATTCGTGGGATTATTATTGGGAGATGTTTTTGTGTCGAATCCAAACGACTCTGGAACGAGAAAAGAGAAATGTAAAATAGAAATTATATTCTTTATGTTTATAATAAATTCCTTGGCATTCATCTAAAATACCTTTCCAAATTTTCTAGACAGAAGTCATTCGATCCTGCCTTTTTTTCTTTTATAATATACATCAGGCAAATCCGAAAAATACACATCGATCAACCGATGGATGTCAGATGAACAAAACGTTATTCCAATGCCAGATTTATAAACTTCAATTTATCAATTTCAAACCCAACTTTGCTATTATTCTTTTGATAGCATAAAACAATATACGTTAAGTTAAACAAAGTTTATATTTGTAAAATATTCCTTAATATAGGTGGAATCAGTATTTAACCCTTAACACCATTCGCCGGAGAGTAGGTACAAAACGTTATTCCAGTGCCAGATTAAAAACTTCAATTTGTCAATTTCAAACCCAACTTTGCTATTATTCCGTTTGGTAGCATAAAACAATAGACGTTAAATTAAACGAAGTTTATATTTATAAAATATGCCTTAATATAGGTGGAATCAGTATTTAACCCTTAACACCATTAGCCGGAGAGTAGGTACAAAACATTATTCCAGTGCCAGATTTATAAACTTCAATTTGTCAATTTCAAACCCAACTTTGTTATAGTTCCTTTTGATAGCATAAAACAATAGACGTTAAATTAAACGAAGTTTATATTTATAAAATATGCCTTAATATAGGTGGAATCAGTATTTAACCCTTAACACCATTCGCCGGAGAGTAGGTACAAAACGTTATTCCAGTGCCGGATTAAAAACTTCAATTTGTCAATTTCAAACCCAACTTTGCTATTGTTCCGTTTGGTAGCATAAAACAATAGACGTTAAATTAAACGAAGTTTATATTTATAAAATATGCCTTAATATAGGTGGAATCAGTATTTAACCCTTAACACCATTAGCCGGAGAGTAGGTACAAAACATTATTCCAGTGCCAGATTTATAAACTTCAATTTGTCAATTTCAAACCCAACTTTGTTATAGTTCCTTTTGATAGCATAAAACAATAGACGTTAAATTAAACGAAGTTTATATTTATAAAATATGCCTTAATATAGGTGGAATCAGTATTTAACCCTTAACACCATTCGCCGGAGAGTAGGTACAAAACGTTATTCCAGTGCCGGATTAAAAACTTCAATTTGTCAATTTCAAACCCAACTTTGCTATTGTTCCGTTTGGTAGCATAAAACAATAGACGTTAAATTAAACGACGTTTATATTTATAAAATATGCCTTAATATAGGTGGAATCAGTATTTAACCCTTAACACCATTAGCCGGAGAGTAGGTACAAAACATTATTCCAGTGCCAGATTTATAAACTTCAATTTGTCAATTTCAAACCCAACTTTGTTATAGTTCCTTTTGATAGCATAAAACAATAGACGTTAAGTTAAACAAAGTTTATATTTGTAAAATATGCCTTAATATAGGTGGAATCAGTATTTAACCCTTAACACCTTTCGCCGGAGAGTAGGTTCTTCATTTTACAAAATTTTTATTTTTGGCCCGTTTTCTAAGTGTGTGCGATTCGTTTAAGATACTTTCATGTAAAAGGCGAAATTGTCTTTAATTTTGAAAATTAAACTATAATTATTTAACTTAATTTAAACTTTAAAAATAATTTACGGTTTAGTTTTGACAAAAATCGCTCTCATAAATTGTATAATCAACATTAGAGAAAAAGTAATTATTTAACCATACTTTTAATTTTATTTAAAAACTCCGTCGAGTCATCTGTCTAAAAAACTGAGTAAATATAAAATGATGTTATATTAATATTTTGAAATAATAAAAAACATTTTTTACCATCCAATTTTTATTTAAATAACTCTCAAAAAATGTACAATCAATTTTACAGCTACATACAAAAGTAGTAATTTCAATTAAAAGTTACAATTTTCATATTAATTAAAAAAAACGCGATTTGTCTAAAAAACTAAGTCAATTTAAAATGGTATTATATCAACATTTTTAAAAGCGCTCTCAAAAATTGTACAATTAACATTACGGGAAAAGAATATATTTTACCACAGTTCGTTTTATTTAATGACACGCGATAAGAGACGCAAAAAATGTTTTACAAAAAACTATTAAAATGATATCACATTAACATTTAGGAAAAAATAGCTATTTTCAATAAACAATTTTATAATAATTTTTGGGTCTTACTGTCACACGACAACTACCTTTAATCACTGTACCGCCTATGTACCTCTGGTGTGTGAATGCAAACCAAATTTCTACGAGTGTGGTTCTATAAATGTATTTTGTATCACTAGTCTTCTTTTAGTTTTACGGGATACCGTGGATAAAATACTGTTAAATCTACTTATACCTTGAATACGTAACGGACTTTTGGTGAATACTGTACAAAAAGTAGTTTGAAAAGAAATAGAACTGTGTGGAGGTTCCAAACCAAAAGTGTACTCTATCAATGTAAGAAACAAAAGATGGCCATCCTAATATTCTGTGTAGTTTTAAAAATGTCAGAATAAACGTTCATACTCTGTATTGTGCCTCAAATCCTCAAAAAAGATGAGACATACAAGTTTTGGAAAAACTTAATTCCGTATTGGCGACGTCTTACGATCTTTGTCATATAATTCTTCAAATGGTCTGAGATATTCGATCGATAATTTTTTCGTGAAGTTAATTTTAAATCTCCTAGGATGAAGCCAAAGCAAAAAACAAAAAAAAATACTATAACTTCGTTACAGCAATGAGTACAACACTCCACGTTGTGCTGAAAATTAATTCAAAATGTTTGCTTTATCATTCCATTGACATATATACTACATGCAATGAGCTAACATAGTTATGCTAAATAAACATACATATGTATATGCTAATACTAAATGCAATGAGTAACATTTGAGTCATAATGCAAAATCAAGTAAATGTACCTATTTACGAAAAAATTTGAACTACCTTCCTACAAATACCCACAAAATTATTTCATTTTAATCCGCATATAGAAGCTATGTACTGTGATTTCTTAAGTAGTTACAAATGTATATAATTTTATTATCATATCGCAAATTAGTATGGATATACAACGAGAAAAAGTCATAAATAAGTTTTAAATTTATATTTTCAGCTCATTTTTATTATTGAAATACGCAATGAGAATGATTAATTCAATGTATTTTGTTTTGGATGGCAGAAATGTCATTTTTCCTTTTGATAATATTAATAAAATTATTTTCCGATATTAATAATTGGTCTCTAATCTTAGTTTTAAAACAAATTATAAAAATTATAATCCATCAGTTCTTAAAATTCCATATACTCGTATATTTATGAGAGTCTCAAGTCACCCACAAGGGTATATACGCAGACTCGAGATAGTGAGTGATGCTAAAGATTCAGGCTCATTTTCATGATTGTGACAATATTTTATACATTCCAATTCAATAATGAAAAGTCACCATAAGGCGACTTATGGCTCGTTTTATGTTTATTTATTTACACGCGTATATTTGTTTATATATTACATGTAACCTATTCGTACCAATAAGAAATAAATGGTTTAACAAAGTTTAAACTTTTAGATCAAACGTTAATCCAGAACACACAAGAACTGCAAAATATAGCGACGACACATTTTGACAAATTTACTTTCACTCATCATAAACAAATCACGCTCTAGTGCGGTAACCGAATTATATCGGAACTATCCAGTTTCTCGCGATATTCAAATGCTCAACCACCTGATAGTGGTGCTCAACAACCTAATTAGAACTGGATAGTTCCGATATAATTCGGTTCTAGAGGGTGGTATAACAAACAAAAATATGATTACGGGAGCATAGGAAATTGTCAGGTATGAAAAATGTAAGTTTACTCAATAATACGGGGCACGGAATTTTTCCTTTTTAATAGCTAGATGATAAATTTCATAAGCGCAACGTCTCTTGTGAGTCGCAAGGAATGAAAACTTAGGATACATAAGAGGAAATTGGTAGGAAATAAAAAGGGGGAGTAACGATACTGTCTCACATACAAATATCAGAGGAACGTCGTTTACATACGTTCTACCATTAAAACTGTATTTGGCTTCGTTTGTGCTTCAAATAATGGAGCCAGATTCTAATCGACTCCGCAATAACAAAGTGTACAGCAGGTGAATTGGCGACACGGATAGAAAATCCTTTGAATTATGCAACACGAATCCAATTTTCAAAAACGATTTTTTGCCTCATTCTCCATATGCCCACGAAAAGTCAGTTGTAAATCAAATTTGACTCCTAAAGCAACAACCTTATCCAAAAGATGCAGTGGGATTTCACTGACCGTATATTCGTATATGTTTTAAAAGACACTAGATTGCGTAAAAGCGTTATTGTAGGAAAACACAGAGGAAACGTTTTAGATTACTAACCAGTCAGTCTGAAAAAATGTATGCACCAAGTTAGTTTATTGTGGAATAAATTTTTAAGCTTCTTAGAAAGATATCTTTTCAATGAATGGCAGACACACTATTTTGGAAGTAAGCATATATCCTACTATCACAATAACATAGTAAAATGTGACCGAAACTTAATCTGATCACCGAAAATGTAAGACATACAGGGCGAAAACAGAATGCTGCACTAGCAAATCCATGGCTATGCCTTGAAATTTTCAAAAAAGATAATTCGAAATTCAATGAACTCGTGTCCTTAGCGACCAATATTAACTTTCAAGATTGTCAGGAAATATTCGGTCAGGACTAAATTTCAATCTAAACCCCAAGAATCATTCCAAAAAAAACTCAAATGAATCTAGTAGTTATTATATGAACCATCTTCAAACAGATAATCATACCAACAGACAGTTAAATAATCTTAATAAAATTATTTCTGATGATTATTCCTAATAATGGCTTCCACTCAATCCCAGATACACCCCTCACACAACATTTTCTAAAATTTTTAAACGATAAAATTCCTTCCAAAGTCTTATCTCTGCATATAAAGAAAACAAAGAATGTATCTATTATTTATTTAGGTAGTCAAAATTGTGGTTCTAACAAAAAATTACATTTTTTTCAGAAAAGTTTTTATGAACAAAATATTAGTACACATGCTTAGGTTATAGACCTATGTTTATATTAATGAAACGTATTCCAGAACATGGAGACATATGAAGAGGTATGGATAAAGCGATGACGGCAGCGACACTGATGATCGAGAGAAATCATTTTATCAGAAAAATGTTTAAATTTATTTGTCAATCGTGGAAATTGTTTACATGACGAGTTATACGCAAGCGGAGTCACTGCAAAGGACCAGTATCTTAGTATGATATAATTACTCTAATTTACACTTTTTCTTTGATCGATACTTAAGCATATCGATTTATCAATTTATCAGAAACTTAAGTTATAATTATGTATACAACTTACGAATGAAAATTTTACCAAAATAATCGACGTAAATATTGTAATGACCTCATTATCTAGCCGAAAGTCTGCCAAGAGCTCACAGTGTTCCCGCACGTCGTTCCTGGCACTAAATAGTATGGTTGGCAGATCAGTTGCCAATTGAGAATTTTATGCAAATTTATTACATACTGTTCCATATTTAAACCTTAAAACCTCAATTAATGACGCCTTAAGTAAAATAATGCTGAAAAGAAACTTTATTGCTAACATACCAAAACTGAGAGGTTCGTCCGTTTAAATTCAATAATTGAGCATCACTCTCGATTGTTTATGCTGAGAATTAATTTAGACGTTCGTAATGGAAATCGACATCACGCTTGATTTGCCATAACGACACTTGAGGAGAACTTAATTGTCGTGACACATTGTGCTACCAACTATGCGACCGACGTCATTAGTGTATCCCGCCTGTGCAGATTATAATGGTATCTGTTGTTAATTGACATTTGTGCTTTAATTTTAATTTTTTTTCCGTCAAGCTCATTCAATTCTAGTTCTACTGATTGTTTAGAAGCTTAATATTTGCAATCTAAAATAAATAGCTTCAAATGTGAAAAAAACCTTAAAAATATTAATTTTTCATATAACAGTTTACTTCCCAAATAACTGACATTGAAATCAAAAAGCGATCAATTGGGAAGTGGACTCATACGTGAAGAATTTCGTACTTGTTTTAAAAAATTAAAACAATAAAACTATGTTATCTCAATATATACTGGTCCTTTGTCTAAATTTATTATTTAGGAAATAATAACATGTAAGTTATTACTCTAACTCCCAGCAAATATATGTTTTCACAGTATTTCATATTTTATACCATCAAAAACAAGGTATCTTTGTGAATCAAAAGATTTTCTTTAACTTAATAGCATGTTAATTTACTGACATGATAGTTAGATTTCGATTTCATGGACGAATTATGGATAATTCCTGTTAAAACCATAGCTATTAAAAATATACAAAATTCAATTCGTAACTTTATTCCACATCAAACATCACCATAGCAAGCACCCAGAAGATGTTTAACATAGGGATAAGGATTGGATATTTCTACAGTGTGTCCAATAAAATAATGCCCTATTAAAATTATTAAGTTCCAGTGCGGATATGTTAATCAGTGCAGTGCGATGCTGTTTCACTACTTCCTACTTGTCTTTGGTGGATATAAGCTTGAAAACAAACTATTTTAATTTCGTATCTTCCATATCAGATATTTTTAGTGATTGAGAAACATAATATATATAGTATACTCTCTCGAATCCTCTATTTTAATTAATTCTGAATAGCTGAGCTTCAAGGAATAAATAGTTAACAAAGTAATTTAGCAAGATATTTCAGTTTAAAAGACATGACACTAACATTTTAATGTAAAATGTTAAATTTATTTATCTTTTCATTTAATAGCAAAATTCCCTATTCTATATATTATATTCAAAATATAAATTTGATCACTATAGCGTAAAATTTTCTTTCTTTAAATTTTCAGGCTTCTCTAATAATACTGGGATATATTTTTTTAAATAAAGGAAATATTACAAAGAGATAGCTTCTCGTGGTCGATAGCAATAAGTATATATAATAATTAGATCACCTAGATATACATAGAAAGCACCTACCTTTAATACTAAACAAAAATATCAACTCTAATATATATTCAGAAAACTTCACAAAACATTCTTCCATAACCTTTAATCTGTGTCCGCAAAATATATACGAAAGAAAGTTGGATATCCGGTTTATAACTTTCTGTCCATCTATGAATGTGAAAAAGTCGGTAATCTTGGATAAATATACAATAGTAATGTGAACTCCCAACGTACGTTGCGAATATAATATAATGATTGTATGAATAAATATTTATATATGGGAAGATATGGGTTTATGTATATCGTTAATGTAACGCATTGAAATAATTTTACCTAATCTATCTTTGCTTATAGCAATAAAATATTTTTTGAAAAACCGACTTCAAAAAAGTAGGTGCTAAAAAGTTAAAAATAATTAACTCACAATAGGTACCTACTTATTGGCAATAAATAACTAAATTATTTATTTTTGAAGTCGATGCCAGCGCAGTCGACAACTTAAACAAATTTGTAATTTTACTTCATTTATAATGTAAGTTTGAAACCTTAACTTATGTACTCACAATGCAAAATAGTTTCATAAAGTATTTAAAATAAAAAAAATTATATTTGTTTCATTTATTCAGCGGTGCCAGCTCCGACTTCAAAAATAAGTAACTTACATACACACTTTGAGTTAATTATTTTTTACTTTTTAGCACCTTCTTTTTAGAAGTCGGTTTTTTAATAGATATTTTGTTTTAGAATTTTTAGTAATTAAAAATATTACTCACAACACTATAATTAAAATTAAATTATTTTCTTTCTTAGAATATTGTATAATTGTTAAAAGTCACGGGCAAAGCTAGTATGTAGATAATTTCCCCTTTGTCTAAAGTTGGTTGTAAACAATACACAGAAACGAAGTTCTATTCTATTCTCCGTATCCTATGTCCAATATCAGATTTTGCAAAGTGACAACTACCAACATCAAATGTTTAAATGACGGTTAATTTAGTGCCATCCGTTAAGGAGTTGCGTTGTCCGTCTCCTGAACTCATCATAAGACCCTCAACTGGTGAGTAGTGTTACTTTGCTAAGTAACAACTAACCGTAGCAAATATCTTAAATTATAGTTGATTTACTGATATTCGTTAAAGAAGTCATATTTATACGGAACCACTCCATCATTATATTTATGTGGGATCACCTTTCAAATAAAAAAATAATCGAAATCAATCCACACGGTAAAGAATTATCGCTGAACATAAATAAAAAAGATGCCAACGTATTGGGAACCTTCTCCTTTTCTTGAAGTCGGTTAAAATAGATTAGGTTAAACTACACAACATAAAATAAGCTCATAGCAACTCGTATATGCCGATGCGGTAGACGGCGGAATCTTATTATATAACACAAAGCAACTAAAAAAATATAGTGTGCTTATTTAACCATCTCGTCGCTAGTGATGGATGATTTATGATATCGATACGTAACAGGGTTTGTACTATTTCTGTTATAAGCTAAACTTTACGATGTCTCGTCTCTACAGAGGATTAAATGACGCCAAGTGATCCGAAAAACCAAAAAATAAGTTTTACTCGATCGTTATTTTTGAGTAAATAAATTAATTTTGAAATATGTTTTGTTCATTTCCAATTTCTCACGAAATCAATTTTTATCGAACTCCGTTTGTATATGTAATTTATTTGATTTTAATGTTCTTATCTCGAAGATATCAAAATTAGTAGTAACAAATTAAAGATAATTATGGTGATGACAGTTATAACTTCGGAATTTAAAATCTACTTAACTTAACAAGTAAACGAACCAAGTGTCATCAAAATTTTTAGCTTTTATATCACAATTAAATAAATAATGTTAATCATATAAACCAGGGAAAACGGAAATTAGGTTACAAAAAAAATTTTTTAATTTTTTATTTTCTCAACCAATAAAAAAGGGTTTTTAATGAATAAGGAATTTATAGGATAAAATATTCTGCTACCGTTTGAAAGATTATGCTTTTAAATAATTTTCAACATTAAAAATATTTAGAAAATTCTTAAATAGTAATTTTTTTAAATGTATTCAACTCAAGTGGGTCATGAATTTTCATCGTATATTGTTTCATTTTATTACTAAAAATCATATCACAAAACTGATAGTAATGAATTACTAAGTAAGATTTGCCCATATAATATAAAAAGGCAATGAAATACGTGTACTGAATTTGTTAGATTTAATCATTTAAAGAGTATAACACAATACTCATGCGGTGTGAAAACATGTAATACATTTATATAGTCTCTACAAACTAATTTGAAAGATTAAATAGTCGTTTAGCGCCTAGATTTTTGAAATGAAATTAAACATTCTTTTTTAATCAGTTACATGAAACAAACATAAAATTCATTCGAACAAAAGAAGTCGTAAATCAAATACCAGCGCTCTCACTTTGCTCGCCGCTCTCCAAATGATATTTATTTTATTTTCAACATTTATTGCGGGCCCTCTTGTCGATAAACAGCAACATTCCTACAAACAGCGAAACACTTTTATCAGGGTAATAAAAGTTTTTCCCCGTTACAAAATATTCGTATAATTCAAAAGTCGCGGCTGAATTGAGATTTCTCGAAATAAACTTAACAGCTTTGCAAGCGACGATCATAACTTATAATTTACAGCTGTGGGCAGGCGTATACTATACTATCTTCAGTAATATTTTCTGATAAAGCATTAAATACAAGTTTTGGTTCAGCTGCTAATCAAAGTACCGACATTATAGTTATAAAATGTAAACTGCAATGAAAAATGCAATCCCAGACACAATCATAGAAAAATTAAAATTTATGGAAAGCCTAATTAGAAATATTAAATATGTTTGGCGTTTAATTTTGTAAAAATACATTATTCGCAATTAAATGAAACTACTTGATGTAGTATTATTTCTACTTTCTTTAAGTTCTTTACCACAACCTAGGTTTCGTTGTATTACAACATCTCCAGGTGGGCTATTGGCAAAGATCTTTGCTAATAGCCCACCTGAAGATGAAATACAACGAAACCTAGGTCGTGGTAAAGAACTTAAAGAAAGTAGAAATAATACTACATGACGTAGTTTCATTTAATTGTATCATTTCATTTTTCTGTTTGCGTCATCCAACTTAATTGAATATATTACTATCACGAATATCGTTGATATAAAAATGATTTATCATAGATATTGTTATTATTTTCTTGTTGTGTAGCATTTGTACGCGGTGTGATTTAAGTAATTTTTTTTTATAATGTGACGAAGTTTCACCTAATAATATTGTTTGCATCTCGAATAGATTTTCCACTGAAAAAAATAAGTTCTTTAATATTAAATTTTAAGCTGAATGTCTTTGATAATATCGACAATTTCTATTAGTCAGTTGTTAAGCATGCACACTCGACTCTTACAACATGAGCACCAATCATTGAAATTCAATTGTCTTATAAAATAAAAGATGGGAATAAATATTAGCAATTAAATGAAACTACGTGATGTAGTATTATTTCTATTATCTTTAATTTCTTTACCACGACCTAGGTTTCGTTGTATTACAACATCTTCAGGTGGGATATAAGCAAAGATTCAATCTTTGCTTATATCCCACCTGAAGATGTTCTAATACAACGAAACCTAAGTCGTGGTAAAGAAATTAAAGATAGTAGAAATAATACTACATCACGTAGTTTCATTTAATTGTGAATAATGAATTTCTACAAAATTAGCGCCAAATATATTCAATAAATATTAGCCTAAATAATAATCAGAACGTTGATGATTGTATGACTTCAATCACAGTGATAATTCTATTCAAATTGGTCAAGTGACACTGTAATAAGTAGTCAAAAAATTAAATAAATATGCATATATATATATATATATATATATATGTGTATATATATATATATATATATATATATATATGTATGTATGTATACATACACATATATATATATATATATATATATATATATATATATATATATATATATATGTAATTAAACAAATAATAGAGACAATAGTTCTAAAAACTGGTCAAGACATAAATTCTTAAATTCGGCCGAATTTTAGATTCGCTCGCACATTGATGATGCTATCCTTGTTGAAAGTAAAATTGCTAACTTTGTATTTAATAAGTAATCTCTAATATGGACTTTTTAGCGCAATAAAAATGTAATAATACCTAATATACTTCATTAAGCGGGTTATATACAATGGCGAATATCTCGGAAACTACGATATCTAGGAGCATTGTTGCAGTTTTTCTACAACCCTTTACGTAGGCTTCTAAAACCTTACTTTTCCCCAATTTCAGGTTTAGTAGTTTTGATAATAAGTGCAAAGGGGAACATAATTTTTACATATTTGTCAGTGGCGCGCAGTACCTTGTATACACATAAATTGTCCTGAATATTTTGCTATACATGTCTTTATGAATATTTAAACATATTTATTTTGTGGCAATCAAGCGAAATCTGTAACTTAATAAATGATGTGTAGCCCTAACGCACAAGACATACGCTACCAATGCTTGCAATTATAGATGAAACGTGGACACGTCATTCTTATTTCGCAAAGTATGAAATTATAAATAGCTTCTTATCACAAATGTAATAATCTAATTTATTACAACCGCCGATTTGGTAGGAAGAAAACAAGCTATCATCCCGTAGGTTACGGCTATGTTCAGAATGGACCAAGCCCGTGCATTGTTTCGTCTATTAGCGTATCATCCATAATCAGAGTTAACATAACAACTTTAATAAAAAAAAAGTTTGAAAGTACCATGAAGAAAAGACAGTCAAACGTTAAATTGATAACATCACTTTACACAATAATCTTCGTCAATTAAATTTTTAAAGTTTTTTTTATGTAAATTCGTTTGTATTTGCAGTTTCTTGTAAAAAGGCTGTTTATATGGAAACATATTTCAAATAATTTTTTTGTTAAAAATAATTACAAGCGTTTTTAAATAAATTATTTTCCACATATATTATTTAATTTAATAACTAATGAAAATCAAAATTTTTATTGGTGTTAAACCGCATTTGTTCCGATCTAAGTAATTTCACAAATCCTGTTAAAAAGCATTATAGCAATATATCCTAAGAAATAATTGATTACGTATTAAAGAAAGGCGTCGATCTAGCGATAATGCGGAAGTAATAATCTTCAATGTGTTTGTTTGGTTCACTATTTAACACCAATAATATATATGCTATATACATTAATATAAATTTTACATTAATATATATGCTATATACACATACATATAGATGTAGAGGCAGGTTGCAATTAACCTACTGTTTTAAAAATCATACCACTTTTTTTCTTAAATTTAAAAATTGTTGTAAGTCATTAACATGGAAATGCATCAATCTCTAACTTTTATTTCGTGAAACCTAAGAAATATAGCAATAATGCATAAATACCCTTCTTTGCTGTCGATGGTGAATTTGACTTTACTAACTATCCTTTCATTTGCACAGTTTTAGAAAAAAAGGTCATAAAAACTAAAAGGATGAAGGATGACACAATTCAATTTCAAGGTCAAGCTTGTTAACAATTTGCAAATAAAAATTATTGCTATTTGAAGTTCATCATGGTTTTTTAAAATAAACTTATTTGAATAACCATTAATATCATATTGTCTGATTTAGATAAATTATAATTTGCTTCTTAGTGATAATATTAATCCAATCTTATTTATAATTTTAAAACAAATTTCCACACTTTATTTATTATTTAATACGCCAACACTCACAAATATATATTTAAACCAATCAGAACCTTTGAATCTTTTTCAAGAGATAGTTATTGTTTTTGGAATGGTGGTTATGATTCGTGTTATTTTATAATGCGTATAAGTCGTTTGTGATAAATATTTGTAATACATTCTCAAGTGAATGGAATTAGTGAATATGTAATTTTTAGTGCAAGCAAACATTTGGACCTGATCTTAGTACATGCCGAATGCAATTATATCCCTAGCGAATCCCTTAGTGTGTACGCTAAGCGGTAACCGAATCGAACCTAAAATTTAGGTACAATACAAAACAATAGGAATTTTAATAATTGCGTACGCGTGCACGAACTAATTTTCATATAACGTGTATTTAATAAAGGATTAAATTATAAAAGGAAGCAAATGTATCAAATAAGGTGCACAGATTTTTACTTTGTTTAGTTAATTTACAAGTTATTACAATTACAGTATTTAAATGTGCTAAGTTTGCTAAGTTAATTAGGAACGAAAGAAACCGCTTTGTTTCCTAGTCTTTTTTCCAACAGATAAATGACAATTCATGTTGACACTTGACAATTTATAATACGTAATGTATTGGCAACACATAACGTAATATAAATTGTGAAATAAAGACTTTTCATTTAACTCTTGAAATAAAGACTTTTCATTTATCATTTTTGTGTCCTCTTGCATCCTTTATAGAAAAGTGGCATTCAATATCACACGCCCACTTAACATAAGAAATTGCTTCTTTTTCCGCTAAAGAGAAAATCAATTTTCTTACCATCATAATAATTTTGTAACGAAATGCTTTGAAAGAGTTAATTGAAAGCTTTCACCACAAAAATACCGAGAATTTCCGAATATCAATTATAATTGAAATTGAAACCATGGATAACCTTTATTTACTTCAAACGTGTCGATTATTTACTACGGAATTGTTTGGTCACTGCAAAAAGGTTATGGAATGCGCAATTGCTACAGCAATTAGCTCAACCAAACAACATATTTTTATAATTAAAAGTTTGCTTTTAAAAACATCACGATTCGGGCAACTCGTCTCACTGTTACTGAAGTAGCAAGTCTACTGACAGTCAAAAACATGAACACATATCTCAATCCAGTTACTGTTACATTACTGTTACACTGAATCATAAAATTATGTAATAACATAACGCTTGTGTCCTATGTAATTCGTCCGTCTCAAACATCTTTTTACGTGAGATATGTCGGGAAAAAAAACGGCCAGTCCATCAAAACAGGGAGACCCACTCTTATGAGATGTAGCAAAGCAGCTGGATAGGTTCTCTACTATCCATGAAAAATATTTTACTTTTAAGGTTGTAACTATGATATGGTTTTAAATTCGTAAAAAAACAAAAAGAAAGACAATTGTGAAAAAAATGTTAAATTCTGTCTGCTACTTTTAATATTTCTTCGATAGTTAAAAACCATAAAGAAAACTCTAATAACATGTAACATTCGTACCTATATGTACGAAAATATTTATTTACGTCCACTGAAGAATTTTTAAAATATCTTCTACTTATCGAAATTTTCGACAGATTACGACTTACTAAAAATAGTACTCGTTATTTTAATGTGCTCTCATCGTAAACGTTCTCGTCCTATTTTTCTTTATAATAAACATCCGAAAAATCTGGATAGATAAGACAGAATGTTTTGAATACCTCAATTAAGTGCTTTCAAAACTTGACTGTACGCTTTAATTTGTTAATTCAAATGCAGCTACGATTCGCTTCTTATTGTCGTAGCGTAAGATCAATCAACGTTATATTTTTTTAATTTTTTTTTAATTTTCTGTAAAGGGAAAAAAACAAACACAAACTATTTGAATTATTCTATGAACACTAAATACGAAATAAGTTTGTGTTCTAACATTTCCACAAAGAACAAACAAAAATAAATACATTAATATATATCCAATTAAATACAACAATACATAAATGTGACAATGTTAATTGAAGTAAGTGAAACAATATTTTTTTTTAAATTAAGACATAAAATTAGTATAGAAAATACATGTAATTAACTTATCAATTTAATAAAGCTGCAACTATGAATTACAAATTATTTATGTGAGGCACTCTATTTAACTAATTTGAACAAACAATGAAAAAAGTAAAATGATAATAACATTAATGATCCGTCTGCTGTGCATAAATTTCACGAAGCCTTTTCTTTACATCTGATCGAAACTGAAGGCGTGGACTTGCAAGGATGTCAAGTGTCAACATCTCTTTATTGTACAAGTCGCACAACCGCTGTAGCGGTGCTCTGACACCGGCGTTTATTCGTGCTTTATCCACATGAAATAAGAGATGGCTACGAGTTAATTTGGACGTTCAAATCTTTATCTGACTCAGTAGAGATGGGCAGTCATAATTACTTTGACAGATGTTGACCATAATCATCAACTCTAATAATGAACGTCTATGATAGATGGCATCACATTTATAATTATTAAGTAATATTTTATATGGTAATTTACCGCCACCTATACGATGCTGAAGAGCGTTCAAAAATGTTTTTTGTATGTTCTCGATACTATCAGAATAAGTGGCATATAGTGGATTCCAGACAACAACAGCGTATTCAAGTTGTGATCTTACAAGTGCATTGTACTAGGTTAAGTATGTTTCAATATTTTTAAATACTTTGGCTGTTCTTAATACGAAGCCAAGCATTCTATAGGCCTTAGATATAATCTGCTCAACATGCAAACTAAAATGCAGTTTACTATCGAAAATGACACCAAGGTCACGCATGCTGTCAACTTTTTCGAGCGAATTCCCTCCTATTGCGTATTTAAAATTTATTTGTTTTTTTTTCTTTGTATAAGAGATTTGTTTGCACTTCGAGTAACTTAAATGCAGTTTGTTCTCTTCACAGTAAACATGAAGTCTATCGAGATCAGCTTGCATATTTGAACAGTCATGTATGTCTTTTACAAGAGTAAATAGCTTTAGATCGTGTGCATACGTTAGGAAATTACTATTTCTAAAACAGGTACTTATATCGTTAATAAATATAATAAATAAGAAAGGGCCTAATATAGATCCCTGTGGTACACCAGAAGTCACCTGGATATATGGTGATAAGAACCCATTTACTTTAATTGCTTGCTGCCTATTAGTTAAATACGAAATAAACCATCTAAGCAAGTTTCCCCTGATACCGTTAAATGCTAGTTTTCGCATCAATAATAAGTGATCAACCTTGTCAAATGCTTTCTTGAAATCTGTATATATCACGTCAACTTACTGTCTCTAATCCAATCACTCGAACAAGTGGTGAGAGTGAAGTAGTAGGTTAGTGGTGGTAGATCTACTACGAACAAAGCCGTGTTGTTCGGGCATAATGTAATTATGTAGTATTGGATATATTCGTCCATGTACTAATCTCTCTAAAAGTTTGGGAATTCCTATGTTTTACGAAAAGTCCCATGTTTTACGCATTTATTAAACAAGAGAGTTAAAGGAATGCATATGGTATCTGCAGTACATTTGAGGAAGGCTGGTTCAATTATATCTGGTCCTGGGCCTTTGTTCAAGTCTAATGACCTAAGCATTTTTAAAACATCTGCAACCTCAAACGATATGGAAGATAAGCTGACGTTATTTAAATTATTAGTAGGCATGTTTTCAACGATGGATTTGTTTATGTCTGGATCAGTGGGCTCGAAAGTTGACTGAAAGAACTCTGAGAACATTTGGCAAATTTCGTTCGGATTATTACTAGCACTTTCGCCGGATGACATAGTTGATGGATAGCCATTTGTTTCATGTAGTGAAGAGACGTAAGACCAGAATCCTTTGAGGTTTTTCTTTATTATTTTCTCTGTGTTTGCAACATATGACTGACAACATTGCTTTGACATACGCTTGAAACAATATCGAAGCTTTGAAAATTCATTATAGGTGGAAATGCTGCCATAAGTTTTCCATTTCAACCATGCTCGTTCTTTGTATTTAGAAAGCCGTTTGAGTTCACGAGTAAACCAGACAGGATACTTTGTGTTACGGGTAGCCTTTTGTGGCACAAAGGAGTCAATTAGATTGAAGATAAGGTCGTACAATCTGGTCACAGCACATTCCGTTGAGAGTTCCCTTAATTCATTATCCCAGTCTATTTTACTTATCTCTTTATTTATTACCTCAAAGTCGGCCTTACAAAAGTTATATTTTTTGTTTGGTAAAACGGGCAGCATTATTTTAGGGATACACACAATGGTAAAAGTGAAAGCAGGATGGTTGTGATCTTCACTTAACATTGGGTCAGCTGCGGTAAGTATTCTGTCCATATTAGTAAGAACTAGGTCCAAGATTCTGTTTTCATAATTTTGTAAATAATTATATTATTGACGATTCATGAAAGATAATGCACTACGAGCAATACGCGTTATTTGAGACGTACATGTATATGACGGGAGGCAGTGTCCTTCTTGACGTTGCCAGGTAATTGAAGGTATATTGTAGTCACCTACAATACAAAACTTGCTATCGCTTTGTTCCGTATACATTTTCTGTAAATTATTAAAATAGATTTCGTATTTATTAAAAGGTAGATCTGGTGGGAGATAGACTGCGTTAAGGATTAATTTCAGTTTACCCAAGGATAAATTTAATATTATTTCTTCTATCTCAATACTTTCACAGTCTGTACGTCGCAGTCCCACATAGCCAGACCGTAAGGCTACCACCACTCCACCACCACTCTGTTTGTAACTCGTGTGAGCATCTCTATCTATTAAGTTGATTATATACAATATGTCATTAGGTGGATAAAATCAGTATTTAACTTCCAGTGTGACAGTTTTATTAATATTTTTCTACATTTTAATTTAACAAATAACCATTACAAAAAGCCAAATTTTGTTTAAAACATGTCGTACCATATAAGATTAACAAAAACCTTCACTTTACCAAACGTACTATTCCCTCCGAAATTCATGACATTAATAAAGGTTTTTGAAAATAATTTTGTTTGCAAATATTTATAACAAAGATTTTAGCCTCGGAGATCTTTCTACCTAAACGACAGAACACTTTTTTAAATGTTATATCATCTGAAATGAAATGCATTTTCCACCAAATATGCTACCTTTGCAATATTCGCAACAATATAAATCACTCTTGAAAGAATACATCAAGTTTCATATATTATACTTTCTATACAAATGTTTCAAGGAAACAACGAAATGCCGCCCTGAGAAGACAATTTCCGTTGTGGAGATTGAATTCGCGATAAATTTTATTAAACACACCGTGGATAAAATTACCATTTATTAACTATCTGTGACCTTCCAAATGTTAAACAAGAAGCAAAGCATTTCAAAGATTTTTTAAACTCGTTACGTAATGGTTCTTTAACGGCTTGTTTCAAATACGTGGGTCCATATTAAATATAATTTACAATACATATTCAAAAGATACAAGTATTATAAAATACAACAGCTGTCAGAAACGGTCTCTTAAAATTGAAAAGACTACCGCGCATAATGATTTTTTAGGCAAAGTAATTCTACTCAATTTATTTTAAAAGTATATCTACCAAAGGCACTTCAAACTTTCTCAAAAATCACATGGAACATAAAAGCATAATCGCGACGCAATATATTATTTACCGCTCAGATAGCTTGCAATGCACGCAAGCACCGCTCCTCTTTTGATAGAATGATAGGCCGAATACCCTTCACTACAATATTTCGTACAAATTTCTGAAAATTATTTTGATTAAAGCCAATCTCTACTGACTTGACCATTAAAAGCCACACTTAACGACACTGTAACTAGTACAGTATTAAAAAGAAACTTTGTTGCTAAGAAAAAAATGAGAAATTTTCTTCATTTAAATTCCATAAATTATGCCCATAAACGATAAAATTGATTAAAAATTAATTATGACTAAAAATAGACAGTACCCTTGATTTGCGATAAAATTACTTGAAGAACCGCCTGGAAACAACTGAGTCACGATGCATTACATTTCAAACTGTGAACGTCATTAGTGAGGACACGCCTCATATTATCTTTAATAAAAGTCGCACGAGACATTTCGAAATGACAGAACTCATCGTCAGAGACGTGTCGTGACGGGACTAATGCAGTCTGCATTCTATTTTATAAGCTATATATCTTCTACTAATGATTTTTTGCTTTCTTCTGAAATTTCTTTTTCTAAACTCTGTTAAATGCTAATTTTTCTGATTGTTTATTAAAATAAATGTTTTATAATATTCAGAACTTTATTTCTTAGTTGAAAAATGACTGGAATCGAAATAACTAAACAAACTCATACGTGAAGTATTTAAAATCAGCCCAGATTTCAAACAATTATAGTAGAAACTACAATTTATCAGAAACAAGGACTTTATAAATGCTCTTAATTAAAAAGATTATTCATTTATATATCAAGAGTACCTTCATCAAAAACCTAATCCTCTTCTTTAATCAGAAGATTTTCTTTAACTAGATGCACTTTTGTTAGATTAGAAGGGACAATAGGTGCCGATATTTGAGTAAGACCATATGATATTCATTTGTTGAAAGAAGAGAGATTGAGAAGAGCAAGAAATGATACAAAGTCCAGTGAAGTAACTGGTTACATTTCTTGATGGATACTCTGATAGACAGATAGATAGGTTTTTGACTGATCATGTTTCTTGATTGATATTCAGAGTTATTAAGTTATTACTTCGACCTTTTAAATAATACTGACAACTAATACCCATAGATACATCTTATTTATACTGAGTCCAAAGCCTTCAGCATCTACGAAAGTTCTAGTATGCGTTCGATTTGATGTGAAAAAAAACTTATCGTCTGGTCTAGAGTAAATAGAATCTAGACCAGACGATAAGTCGAATATTGTTAAAAAAAATATTATCCACAGCTTTTTTAACACACTCAATACCTGCCCGAAGTGCGATTTTTATTCGCAGTGGCGATGTCTTCGCAGCTGTTTGCGGGTTATTCCCCCAAGCGTCTCTAAACAATGTGTGCAAGTAGCGTGTGCACGAAAAGGATGTCAAATAATTATGAATATTATTTTTAATTTTCTGAAAAAAGAAGTCACCTTTAAATTTTATTTTGACGACAATCAACTTTTTTTCAATCAAGGAATAACGTCCTTCTTTGTCCAACAATTATTCCCGGACACCGTGTATATTCAGAGACATATACAAAATTTAGCAGTTCTTATATAAGCAATTATGAGTTTTTAAAGACACACACAGATATGCGTTTAGGATATTAAATTGTATTTAAAATTTTGGAAAACTTGTCCAATACTTTTTGAAACATTGAATTGTCCGTCTTCCGGTCTTCCCTTTTTATTAAATACTCAGCCATTGAGTTACGATTATATCGCAACGTTTTAACATGCATTAGCTAATTATACGAACTAAAATTTTAATAACTAAAATCTAGACAAGGTTAAACTTTTTCAGTGGTTCAAAATTTCATTCACAATATTCACGACATAAATTATGTATATAAATGGTGACAGGAAGACCGGTCATTTTCACTCCTATTTCCAACAAAATGGTTTCCTCGTGAAATGGTTGAAATGCTGCTTCGTCACTACTTACTTGTATCTTGGCATATAAAAGCTCTAATTTTAGCATAGAGATGCTTTTAGCGTAGAAATATACTGTTTGTATTCTTAAATTGGATGCTGTACGATATTCCATTATATATTACAGCTCACAATGTATTTTAGTTTGAAAAATATGACCTAGCAATTTTTATTAAATTTTGATGTAATATTTATTAAGTTCTTTTATATATGTATATTCCCGAAATTCCTAAATTAAAAATTATTACACAATTGTTACTTAGATTTATATTGGTATCTATGCTTTACCAAGCTTCTCTTCCTACGTGTATATTTATAAATTTAATTTTGCCCTCTGTTGTTGCCATGTTGTATACACACACACAAACACACACACACACACACACATATATATATATATATATATATATGAATTACAGTCATGTTGATGATGATAATTATAAAGCAAATGTAGTTTTGATTATTTTAAATTGCAATATAAAGCTATACTTTGACTATCATAAAATGAGCATGCTGTGCCATGACCACCAATAAATTCATACACAACTAATTTCAAATTTAGACCAAATTATCAACCATCTGCTATCAACGAGTACCATCTTTCGTTCCTATAAAACTCATGAACAATCAAATAAACCAGACAAACTAGTTGCAATAGGAAAAGTAAGCAGCAAAACAACTCGCTGTCGATATTCTAGCCGCTGGTCTAATCATGCCATGGTCATCACGGTAATCCATGTAACTGCCTCTCTGAAGCAAAGCGAAGACAGGTTAGCATGGAAGCAGCTGGTCTGCTCCACTAGCAAGGCACTTTAAGACGGGCGCGACGTTCAGTAATTAAGATGCGAAGAGAAGAAATACGAATAATTATGAATCATTCGCCAGTAACTAAGGAAGACTAGAATACAAACCTCAATATATAATCAATAACTATGGGTATTATAGAATGATTATTTTAATAAAATATCCTATAAGGAAATATATACGACAACCTTTTAGACATAAGAATATAATTTTACCTAATCTGTTTTCGCTGCACACGAATCTACATAATATAAATACAAGCACGTAGCTACTCGTATGCGACGGACCGAATCATATTACGTCATATGAAGCAACTGGAAAAATATACGGTGCTTATTTAACGATCCCACAGATAGTGACGGCTGATTTATGATATCGATATGCAGCGGAGTTTCTTCTATTTATATCACAACTTAACATTATGGCGCCTGCTTGCGCAGAGGTTTGAGCGATGCTGCGTGGATATGAAGAACTGGAAAGTCAGTTTTTGGTTCATCTTTCCTCGTAGGATAATATATATATATATATATATATATATATATATATATATATATATATATATATATATATTAATGTGTCATTTAATTATACGTAATATAATTTTTAAGTGTCATTTCTACGGTTGCGTTGAAAAAAAAAGAAATCTTGTGCGATAACCTCAACGTGTATTATGTAATTTTTCAATCGAAATATAAAAGTCAGTAAACAATATAAATTCAAAATATCAGAATAATGACACAGGCTTTTAATAGTTTTAAAAATAAAATATTGCATTATCATTTAACTATTTTTTTCTTTTGAAAAACTTGCAGCGTCAAAGAATATTTTGTCAAACTATTAATAACATTCATCAAAAATTAGTGTAATTGACGTATATTACAAACGTTATTTCGTTCGGAACCTAAAATCATGTTATTGAATACGAGGATATCCCGGAAATTATTGCAAATATATGCACGTAATGATACACCTCTATTGAACCATAATTTTCAATCACTTAACATACGAAGTTAATTTAATGTCATATATGTATGGTTCTATGCAGTAATTTAACCAAAGTTTTTTATACTAAATTAAATAATCCTTTATTCGTCATTCTTCAAATGATATTTATTTTGTTTTTTACATTTATGACGAGATATACTTCTCAGTGAATGGCAAAACTTGCTCCAACTGCAAAACACTTAACTTGGCCGAATTCGAGTAGCTATATGATGAAAATAACTCACAATCTATAACGTTGAGCTAACGCCAATATATTTCCGCTAATTATGATGATTAGTGTATATTATTAGAGTATATTAATTTTCTATCTGTCAAAAATAAACACCAATAAATAATTTAACTAGATCATTGAAAAATTCATAATCATTAGAAATAATTAGGTAATCATCGAAAAATACTTCATTTGCGCTGTTAAGTTGAAACCATCCAGCTTAAAGCAATTCATTCTTGTCACAAAGTCCGTAATGCAAAAGAACCATTCTTTTCTTTTTATGTAATAGATGACGTGTTAGCTGACCTGCCCGCTTACGTATCCTCAGTTTCACTTGCATAATTCGAATACCTCAAAAGAAAAAAACAATATCCTTATAAAATCACTCACGTGTCTGTCCACCTTTCCGTCACAACTGCTTTTCTCCAAAACCAATTGACGTAGAAACTTGAAATTAGGCATAGTAATAAAACATATTAACCCACACGTATCTCAATAGCAAACATTTTTAAATAGTTATATGAAAATTAGAGGGGGGCAAAATAAATTCTTGAAATTTGTTGTATATTCCATATTCAGTATGAGACATCGTCAGAACTTTACCTCCAATTACATGCATACTGGGGTTACAAAAAAAAAGGCTATTAGGGCCTCAATAATATTTTTTATAAATTTAGGTAGTGTATCTTAAGAGATATACTGAAAAATATGAAAAAATATATGATCCCCCACCACCAGAGCGATTATCCCAGATCTTATACTTTTTTTTTAATATCCATCTTGTTTTATCGCCTATTAGAGATGCAGTAGGTAATACATTGTGAAAAGTTAATGTTTGTATATACTTTAATGAAAATACTATGTACCCTTAAACGTTTATGGGTGCCTATCAAAAATATCTGGTCTTTAACAGTCCTATCAAAAAAAGTAAAGCAGAAAATACATTTCTTACAACCATGGATAATTGTAAAATTCGAAAGTTTTAAGCTAAATCCGAGGGTGACTTTGCAATGGAACCGCTCACTCGCCGCAAATGAGTGGATCGATTTACCGCATATTGCTTTTAATTAAAACTAGCGCGAGACTTAAAAACGTCACAAATCTAGCACGAAACGTGATACAGAGTTGGGACATTTTTAAACTTACTAAAATTATGCAGACGCGAACACGTCCCCGGCATATTTTATAACAACTACTGATATAAATTTACCACTTAATGTTTTAAACGGAAATAAATATCTTGAATGATATGACAGCGTTGAATCGTTTCGAAAAAGAATCGAAAATGTTTTATTAATTAAATAAATTACTATAAAACTTTTATATACAGTATAAATCAAGGTATAAAATGTTATAACACTTATTACAAACCTCGTATAATTGATCTCTTCAAGTTTGGATTCTGTGAGATATACCAGAAAAAAGGGTACTTCCATGATCTTAAAACCCCAACACAAACTACCACACAAATTTGTAACTTATTCTGACAAGATTCATAACCATGTCTTATATTCATGAAAATTGGGGCAATAATAGTACAGACCAGCCTAATAAGCTGTATCTTCTTTCAGTACCCTGTCCGGGTATCAAGACGGCTATAATACAATTGTTGGTCACGTGTTACGTGTTAAACTATTCACTCAGGTTTCGAAACCACGCCGGCACTCATCGGTTTGGGTCTTATTTTCAATTATCTTGCCTCTATTATTAGATGGAATATAAAGTATATTTCTGAGTTCTTACAAGATTCATAGACACACCTTGTATTCATTACAAGTGTGGTAATAATAATGCAAACTAACGTTATATACTTCGTAAAATCGATTGTATAGAAACACATTTTTAAAAATTTAACATTTATAACTACATTTAATATTCTGAGAATGCAAACTTTTGCGACTCTTATCACATTTCACCAACTCATTTATAGACAGATTTCCAACACAATATTTCATATAAAAAGTGTCTCAAAAAAAAAAAAATATAACAGAGATCTATTGAAGCTACGCGTACTCTCAAACTCTTTGTGTATTCGACTTTTGTCAACACTATCACGAAGTAGGTTTCAACTCGAACCGACAATATTTGGTTTGTGCCAATTTATTTTCACATCCGCTACTGCCTTACAAATAAATTTTACCTACGTTCAAGAAATTCGCCTCAGTTCGTATCACACGAACCAATAATATTAAATGTCTTTCATAATTTTTTCGATGAAAGTTTTCTTTAAATTCTAAAATTAATTTTCTGTAGTACGTAGTACTTTCCTTTTTTACTACCACATCGTAATACTACTATTATATATAATGGTACTTCTTAACTTTGGATATGTGGAAAATCAGATCCCGTCAAAATAAACGACATGACAAAATATTTCAATCTTACAGTTAAGTAAGTATTCATTTAACAGTGTTAACCTTGAAAGTTTAAGAATTACTGAAGTTATGTATTTTACATATTTGTATACTAGCAGCAAATACCCAATTCGCTAGTTTTTTTTTGGCAGTACATTTATTCACATGTCATATATTTTTTTTCTATAAAAAAACAAGTGGTAAAAGCTTCTCTTTTATTATTACTTTTTTTATATTTTGTACATAAATATCTTACAAACTAAGTATTCTTGAATATATATATATATATATATATATATATATATATATATATATATTAAATAATTTTATTCAAATGTATTCTTAAAACTGTAATGTATTATTAATGTTAAAAGAAATCAGAAGGGGTGGGTTGCGGGAGTGAAGAAAAAGGATGAGGACAATGAACATGTATAAGAATTCGACAATATTCCAAAATGTTGTAGAAATTTCTTCATATTTCTAGAAAATACTCGAACTATTATATTGGAAGTCACACATTTTCTAGCTACTTTTTTCGGCTACTTTTCACCCCTATATCCCCATATCTTCGACGTACACCCACGATAATGCACGATAGAATGGTTGAGGCTACTACCACGCACAAATACCATTCGTCTGCGATATGTAGTTTTGGCTGCAGAGTGGAATATTGGCACTTACACGACCAATTTTATATGGTATATGTAGATAATTACGAGAATATTACGGCTGTATACATCTCAGTAAGGATAAAAGGACACATTTTATTATACATTAACGATTAATAAATTTATTGTTATAATATGTAACAATGTCACATTTTATGAATTTTTTTTTACTTTCCTCAAAATAATAAGCATATTGCGTTATCATCCAGGAGATGGTCAACACAAGTAACGGAAGATGGGCGCTTTTAACGAAAATATTAATAAATAAAGACGAATCATATCGGAGTCTGTGTATGTAAGTACACATGTATGTTTAAAGGGATTATAAAATCTGAATCGATCAAGTTATTAAGTGATTGAATATTACACCAAAGTGGTGATTGTGTGCTTATACTATTATAAGACAATAAGGAAGGTGTGTCTTTACGTTAAAGATATTTTTGAAAAAAAACTTCTTGAGTTTCTCTGCATCCAAAACACATTTTTTAGGGTTTATTTCGTCTATGTGTTCGTACAAGAATTACTAAATAAATTTGAATGAAAGTTTCAAAATTTAAACAGTCATTTGTCCCTTTCAAATATTTCTTAAGGGATGTTTCATCTGTATTAGTATTTTTGTTTATCTGCTTGTGTTATTGCCTGTGAATCTCGTAAAAATTTTACTCAAGGAAAAAAATAAAGTCTAAAATATTACTCAATTTATTCCAGTGTCATTTATATATATATTTTTTTAATAATTAGTACTCAAGAGCAAAAGCGTGGGCTTAAAGCAGATGAGTGGGAATGTTCGATTATTACATCGATTCTAACAAAGATTAAATAATATAAATAGTCGTAGCCCTTACATTTAGCTGAAAAAACACCATACAATAGATCGTGTGCAGGTAACATATTAGAATCAGTTGATTACATCAGCCGTTGCAAATGGTCTAATGAGATTTTTTTTCAGAAATTATAATTTGTAGGAGCCAATATGATTTCATGCTCAAGTAAGTAATCTTAAGTCATAACACAAATAAAATCCAAGGGCCATTATTCCACGCATAAATTCAACATGCTAAGTAAACCATAATTATTTGGAAACGATTATTTTTAACACAATATACAAAATGACGTCGACACTAAGAGATAGAAACAATAAAACATCTCCCAAGTGTGATATAGACGAATAAACTGGAGACCATAGACTTAAACTATGTAATATGACATGTTCCGTATATGGTAGAAACGTTTATCTTTCTCGATCCTTTCTCGAAACATGTCTGACCTGTATAAGCGTACATATGTTTTAGTATGAGTGATCACACACATCTGAATACAGTATTTTGTTATATTTTGTATACTCAAAACCTGTCTATATCTATTAAACGAATGGATTTGAAGGTAAAGTTCAAACCAAAATGTGAAAAATGTTTATCGCGATAGCTACAACTTATTTTAACTCCAATGAAAGATGTTTTCGAAATGAAAACGTTATTACTGGGAAAAACTCCAACGAAAAATATATAAATTCGGTTTTACATGGTCGCATCATAAAATTGGGACGGATACTATCTCAACACTACAATAATTTTTGTTAGTGAAAACGTCTTTCGTGGACCATCAGGTCACCTCTGCCGCTTGCTAATGGCTTGCTAATACCTGCGTGACTTTAGTATGGAAGCCTATTAAAAATATTTGGCAGCACAGAAGTTATTAGATTAGTGAAAGGAAAGTTTCCTCAACAATAAAAAAAAAGAAAATGTCTCCATTTAATTTAAAAATCCAAAAACAGGTTTCTTTAATGAAATATCGCTTCTGAACTGTAAATATGTTTCATTACAATGAAAAAGTACAAAAATAAATTTAATACACCAAAAACTGTATAAACTTAAATTAACAAATGATAATCTAAATTAACAAGTGATTAACTTTAAGAAAATCATTTGCAAACTAATTCAATTGTAAACTTGAAAATTACAAATGAATTAATTTGCAAAACGGAGTGAAGTTGTAACATATATTTAATTTGAAAATATTACAACTTTACGTTAAAATGTTTGATTAATTGTTATTCATTATTATAATTATTGAAACGTAAAACTGGCAGTGAGTTAAACGTAATAAAGATAATTACGGAGATAAACATAATTTCCCTGAGGCATTAAGGGAAGTCGATGGCCTTATGAATGTGACTTAATTAGCATTTAATATGGAGACCGGAATAATTTGTTTGTCTATTTGTTTGATTTTTAGTTCGCACATAATCCGATCGTCAAAAGCAAAATTCTTCGCCCTGTCGTTAGGCGTGCTTTATAATTTGTTTTATTATAAATTGTATTTATCTACACAACATATTAAATACCTATGTTTAAAATCAGCTCATCAGAACTATAAAGTGATACTACTTTAAGCGCTTTTTGAAATTTTTATTTTTCATGGCAGGCCAAGCGGCCACAATCAAGGTGATGATTAAATTTTGATGTTACTTTACTGACAATCTGGAAATTGTTTCCTAATGTACGCTTTTTTTATTATAAATGCAATAAAAAAGTGGGCAAAAAAATTATCTCATGCGCTTTTTAATCCCAAAAGTCTAACTTTATTTGCGTTTTTTTAAACCATAGTAATATTTTCTATAAGAATAATCTTATTGAAAATATTACAAAATCAAACAAATTATGCCGCCATGTATATTCTGCGCGAAAATCAGATGACTTGTATTTGAAGAAAAATTACGTGGTGTTTTTACATTTATTCCAAAGTACCAATTTTATTTATTTTGCGTAGAACTCTGAACAAGTATCCATCAGATGGCGCAATACCGGGCGAATAAGGACATCCACCTTATTCACCACCTGGCCATCATCTGGTATTGTAGCTTTCTGAGTCCATGAATACTGTATTCAGATGTGTGTGATCACATCATCGTCAACAATCCCTGAGATCGCCCTCAATAATCCAGACTTTAACGTTTAAGTTTTTAACGTTTCCTGAGATCGTCTTTAATAGTCCAGACTTTGCATCCGTACAAAAGTATTGGCCAGATGAGAAAAGACTGGAGTAGACGAATTCGAAATGGGGTTTTAAGGCTGTCATTGCGGAGTACATTTTACATTCTACCAAAGCAGTACCGGCCATTTAAACGGGAGTTTTGATCTTTACAGTACTACCTCAGTTTAATCCTGTTCTACTTTTTGACCGGCTACAAGCATGCTTAGCTAAAGGTAGGAGTTTTTAGAGATGACCGTGAATGTGAGGCCAGTTTTAATACTACATAGGTAAATGGTATGAACCATTTAATGATACACGTTCTCTACTGCCACTGGCCATCTCTTCCAAGGTCGTTTAAAAATCTCTCCAAACTTATTAACGCTTATAAATTATTGAATATATTTGACGTTACTCTTGTAGAAACTCATTTTAATTTCATTTTTCACAAGTAAGTGAAACTACATTATGTAGTATTACTTCTATTCTATTCTTTACCATGACTTAGGTTTCGTTGTATTACGACATTTTCAGGTGGTCAATTTGTAAAGGTTGACCGTATTGGTCAATTTGGTCAATCTTTACAAATTGGCCACCTTAAGTTGTCATACAACGAAACCTAGGTCGTCATAAAAATTTAAATAAAGTAGAAATAAAACTATATTAGTAGTTTCATTTAGTCGTGAAAAATTAGCTTATAAAACAAACACGTCAAAGTTTATCTCTATGTTCAATAATGAATCAAAATCACTAGTGGCCAAGTTGAAACATAGCGGATAACTCTATAATTCCATATTGAATGTATTTAAAAACTTTTTTTCTTCCGAGGGAATGACTAAAGCGTTATATTAGTAAGTGTAAAATCTATTGTCCAGACGTTTTCTTAGTTTCCTAAGTTATCCTAAGTTAGTAACTGCTCTGTTATTTTTAAAATAAATAGCAGTATAATTATTCATTCCTCAAAAAGAGACGCTCTTGCCTTCCTTATCATACTTTTACGTTTGCTGTAATGCATGTGCTTTAATATTGTAAATTAAATAATGTTTAATTATTTCAGGACAATAATTACAGCTTCATAGAATTACTGTAGTATTTGTTCAATGCAAAACAAATAATACAGCTAAATACATAATTTTACTACCTCGTGTAAAATTTCTATGAGATTTGAGTCACTATGAGAGTGACTCCAATCTACACAATGATATTTTTTGTCTCCGCTTAAATTGTGGGGTAGCTGCTTAACATAAGACTCCTCTTGATTTCAAAAGGTCAACATGGTTATCATAACTATAAAAGTGCTTACATTCGCATCATTCTTTCTTTTGTAATAATTTTAATAGTTAAATGTTATGGGGTAGCTGTTTAACATAAAACTCCTCTTAATTTCAAAAGGTCAATATCGTTATCATAATTAGAAAAGCGCTTACATTTGTATCGTTTTTTTCTTTTGTTATAATTTTAATAGATAAATGTTATGGGGTAGCTGTTTAACATAAAACTCCTCTTGATTGTAAAAGGTCAACACCGTTATCATAACTAGAAAAGTGCTTACATTCGTATCTTTTTTTTCTTTTCTAATAATTTTAATAGTTAAATGTTATGGGGTAGCTGTTTAACATAAAACTCCTCTTGATTTTAAAAGGTCAATATTGTTATCATAACTAGAAAAGTGCTTACATTCGTATCTTTTTTTCTATTGTAATAATTTTAATAGTTAAATGTTATGGGGTAGCTGTTTAACACAAAACTCCTCTTGATTTCAAAAGATTCAATATCGTTATCATAACTAGAAAAGTGCTTACATTCCTATCGTTTTTTTTCTATTGTAATAATTTTAATAGTTGAACGTTATGGGGTAGCTGTTTAACATAAAAATCCTCTTGATTTCAAGAGGTCAATATCGTTATCATATCTAGAAAAGTGCTTACATTCGTATCGTTTTTTTCTATTGTAATAATTTTAATAGTTAAATTTTATGGGGTAGCTGTTTAACATAAAACTCCTCTTGATTTCAAAAGGTCAATATCGTTATCATAACTAGAAAAGTGCTTACATTCGTATCGTTTTTTTCTATTGTAATAATTTTAATAGTTAAATTTTATGGGGTAGCTGTTTAACATAAAACTCCTCTTGATTTTAAAAGGTCAATATTTTTATCATAACTAGAAAAGTGCTTACATTCGTATCTTTTTTCTATTGTAATAATTTTAATAGTTAAATGTTTTAGGGTAGCTGTTTAACATAAAACTCCTCTTGATTTCAAAAGTTTCAATAACGTTATCATAACTAGAAAAGTGCTTAAATTCGTATCGTTTTTTTTTCTATTGTAATAATTTTAATAGTTTATTTGTAAAATATCTTAACGATTATCAATCTACGAATTAATTCCAGTTATTAAATAGTTATCAATTAATTATCATAAGTTTGATAGACAATAAATCTAATGATACTGTTTAATAAAGTCAAAAGATGCTTTTGTTGCTGAAGGTTATTGGCTTCGTCATCACGTGTACACGTTTTCGTAATACGTCAACACTCTTTTGTGTCTTATAAGTTAACTAATGATTTTTTGTAATAATTTGAAATAACAGAGGAATCACACTTTTCTGAAAAAAACCTGCCCAAAAATACTTTTTTTATTTATAATATAATACGAACACAATTTGGAATTATTATTAAAAGATATACAAGAATTAATAAGAGCTTAAATATTCAAGAAATTCTGGGTTTTCCATAACTATTAATTAATGAATACGAGTATTACTTTATGCCCTAACAACAGTTCCAAATATAATATTAAGACGTTTTTAATACTAACAACTCTACTTTTAATTTTGGAGCAATGTACATAACAATGCTTCTAAATATATCGACACAGAAAAAACTTTCAAACAAAAGTTTAATCTGAAAACAAGTATTCCATTTTTATTTACGAATATTGTTTACCATGAACACTTCATCGCAAAATGACCATTTTTAAATAGGTTATACTTATAAAATAAATTCACTCTTTCTATAAAATAAAATAGGGTAAGTGAGTTGACCCCTAAAATAAACTTAATTAGATTTGGTTAATAAAATTTAAATTTAATTATGACAGCGCTATTCTCTTTTAGAAACTTTATTAACGGTTAATTTGTCTTATCTATATCGTATTTGATCTTATCTACATATTTAGTTTAAATGGTGTACCCACCTACGTAATATAAGAAAAAAATAAATATTAAACAATTAATTGGCGAGATTTTCATTAACGTTCAACTGCAATATAAAAGCATTTCTAAAAGAAATACTTGTCAAAATGTAATGATACTGTAGGCATCAATGCCATAGGTTGAAACAGAGTTTAGAACGTTGTCCTTTTTCCTTAGAAAAAACTTGAAATGCAAAAATGGTAATGTCTTGAAAATTCTTTTTCTCAATGTATTATTTCTATGTTATACTTGAAAGATCATTTTGAAAATATTTTATACTTTGAACCACCGCCATTTTAAAACTATTAAACGAATCTATCTACGAACCTATATATATATATATATATATATATGTATATATATATATATATGTATATATATATGTATATATATATATATATATATATTTATATATATATATATATATATATATATATATATATATATGACGATAATTATGTTGTGAAATAACATTTAGATTCAAACATTGAGGTCCCCGCGACAAGGGGTTAAAATCATTAGTTGCCACTAAATCATTTTAGATGACCTAATTCATAATATTGTGCCACAGAAAGCACAATTTATAAAGTCTCCCTAAGTCCAGCAAAAAACAAAGAAACTCACTTCATAAATTAGTGTTAATAGGGGAATATATAATACTTTAAAGAGAAAGAAAAGAAAATTTGACACAGAAAAGCGCCAACACCCCCCTTTCCTCCGTCCTTAGCACTTTACTCCACTTATAGAACTTCTAAAACAGACTTCTAAAATTAACTACATATGCAACTTACAATTAACTATTAGTTTATCAAGTTCAGGTCCATTTGATGGCTTAAATTAACCCTCTGCAGTGCGGTGCTTTTGGCGGTGACTTATGGTTTAACGTGGTTGTTTTTGCATTTATTCAAATAACTTTTATCTATTAATATTTAATCTTTGTTAATATTTAATATGGAACTGAAATTATTCTCTTCAGTGAATCGCTAGCTTAAATCATAATGGGGTGCGCTCCACCGCTCCACTCTCCGCCCTAAATCACATTTATTTACTTTTAACATTTATAGCAGCCACTGCCTCTTGACAAACAACAATCTTCCACCACATTGAGAGACGATTTTATTGACATAATAAAAGTATTTTTCACTCGTATTATAATACAGAAGTTACGACTGGCTTCAATTACCAGGAAAATACTCGGCCACGCCTGAGAGGATTCAGCGATCGTAAATAACAATTTACGGCGATTTCTGTCATATTTTCTCTCTAAATAAAATCTAGTGTGATAGCTACTAAGACAGAACTATTTTTAGCTGAATCATGTTTACTAGCTTTGCAAAGGCGGTTGAGTAAGTAGGTTGAAATGAAACTAAGTGGAATACTTGAACATTCGTATCTCTGTCACTTACTAACCGACTTACACATTTAATGGCGAAACTTACCAATTTGTCTGTGCTAATATAATAATGAAGTGATTTGAGAATTTATTAGTTCGAGATAAATTTGAAAACCACTCAATCGATTTTAAGAAATAAATAGTCTATGCTCGCGTTCTCACGTAGAACTGTATTTTATCCGGTTTTGTGTCATGTCGGATATTTTATCCAGTTTTGTTTGAAAGAGTAGCCGCAAAAAGGGTTAAAGTTACAAAACTCCGAGAAGAATGCCAGAAAATTTCTGGATTATCTATATTTTGCAAGAAGATTTCTGGATTATTCTTAAATTGGATACTGTACGATATTCCATTATATATTACAGCTCACAATGTCGCCTGGCGACGTATTTTAGTTTGAACATATTTTTCAATTTGTTTTAAAATTTTGAAGTAATATTTATGAAGTTCTTTTATGTATATAACCCCGAAATGCTAAATTAAAAATGAATATAACTTATTTTTTTTATTGGTATCCATATTTTACCACGCTTGTCTTTCTATGATTTTTTGAATAGAAGATAAAATGATGTTAAGACAGTTTTAAAGTAAAATATTCTGTATATACCTGCATATTTATAAACTTAATGTGGCCCTATTTTTATTGCCACATTGTATACGCATATATATATATATATATATATACACACACATATATATATATGTGTGTGTGTGTGTATGTATATACACATATCAACATATACATATGAATAACAATCATGTTGATGCTGATAATTATAGTGCCAATTTATCAACCATCTACTGTCAACGAGTACCATATTTCTTTTCCATAAAGCTCATGAACAATCAAATAAACCAGACAAACTGGTCACAATAGGGAAATTAGAAACCAAAACACCTCACGGTCTATATTCTAGCCGCTGGTCTAATCATGTCAAGGTCATCACGGGAATCCATATAACTGCCGCTCTGAAGCAAAGCGAAGACAAGTTAGCATGGAAGCAGCTGGTCAACTCCTCTAGCAAGGCATTTCAAGACGGGCACGACATTCAGTAATTAAGATGCGAAGAAAAGAAACACGAATAATTATGAATCATTCGCCAGTAACTAAGGAAGACTAGAATACTAACCTCAATATATAATCAATAAATATGGGTATTATAGAATGATTACCGTAATAAAATATCATATAAGGGAAGATATACGACAACCTTTTAAAAAAATAATTTTATCTAATCTGTTTTCGCTGCACACCAATCTACATAATATAGAAACAAGCACGTAGCTACTCGTATGCGTTGGACCAAATCGCATTACGTCATACGAAGCGACTGGAAAAATATACGGTGCTTATTTAACGATCCCACAGATAGTGATGGATGATTTATGATATCGATATGCAGCGGAGTTTCTTCTATTTATATGACAACTTAACATTATGGCCCCTGCCTGCGCAGAGGTTTGAGCGATGCTGCGTTTGAGGATATGATGAACTGGAAAGTCAGTTTTTTACTCATCTTTCCTTGTAGGGTAAATATATATTAATATGTCATTTAATTATACGTGATATAATTGTATTAAATACATTTTAATCATTTTTAAGTGCAATTTTTACGGTTGGGTTGAAAAAAAATGGAATCTTATACGATAACCTCAACATGTACGGAATACTCGTGGTACTACTAGTACGTAAAAGTACTACTAGTACGTAAAAGTTTTATAAATGAGGATTTTTATAAAATTCGGTTTATGAATTTTATTTATCATTTCAATTTTTTTACCCGAAAATTAAACAAAAGAGTAGTTAGAAACAAACAAGAGGTAAGGATTAACGTTTTCAAAATTAAAGCGGAAAATAACGAAATCCTCGTCATGAATCTGGATATCGACCATTCCCGAAATGTTTATCGTATACTTTTAACTGCATTCAAATAAACCAATACAATTTTCAAAACTGGGTGGAGCGGAGTTGAAATACGGTTACAAACAATCTTTAAGCAAATTTAATTTGTCACTCGAAATATAAGTCAGAAAATAATATAAATTCGAAATATCCGAATAATAACAGTAGACTTTTAATAGTTTTAAAAAATAAAATATTCTGCTATAATTTATCGTTCTATGCAATAATTTAACCAGTTGACAACGAGACGTTTTAGGCTTTTTAACACAAAATTAAATAATTTTTTGTCCGCCATTCCCAAAATGACACTTATTTTGCCGTTTACATTTATGACGAGACATGCTTCTCAGTGAATGGTCTTGCTCAAACTGCAAAACTCTTATCTCGGTTGAATCCGAGTAGCTATATAATGAAATAACTCATAATTTATCACGTTGAGCTAACACCTATATATTTCCGTTAATGATGATGATCAGAAAAACATATTTTAGGAAGATGTCTTTCATGACATTGTAGTGGGTGTTAATGTTGTCTCTGTCAAAAATAAACACCAGTTAATAATTTAATTTAGGTCATTGAAAAAATCATAATTATTAAAAATAATAGGTAATCATTGAAAAATTCTTAATTTGCGCTGTTAAGTTTAAATCGCCCACCTTAACGCAATTCATTCTTGTCACAAATTACGTAATACAAAAGGAGCCATCATTTTCTTGTTATATAATAGCTGACCTGTCCCCGTATGTATCCTCAGTTTAACTTGCATAATTAGGGTATCTCAAAAGAAAAAAAACAAAACTCTTACAAGATCACTCACATGTATGTCCATCTGCCTGTCACAGCTGCTCTTCTCCAAAACCACTTGATGTAGAAATTTGAAATTATGGATAGTTATAAAACATATTAACCCGCATATATCTCAGTAACAAACATTCTTAAATATTTATATGGAAATTTGAGGGATTTTATTGAAACATATACAACAAATTTCAAGTGTCTCAAACATTTTTTTTTATAATTTTAAGATACACCTTCATGGATATACTGAAAAATATGCAAAAATGTATATTAACCTACGACCATAGCGATTATCCTAGATCTTATACTTTTTTTTAAATATGCGCCTTGTTTTATCACCTGTTAAAGATACAGTAAAAAACATATTTAAGTTGTGAAAAAGTAATGTTTGTACATAGTTTCATGGAAATACTATGGATCATTAAACGTTTATAGGTATCTAAATGTGTAAAAAACCGCTTCTAATTGCGCTTGACATAGTAATGAGAAATCAAAAAATCGAACAATCGAACTTTTTAAAAATCGAACAATTCGAAAAATCAAACTTTTTTAAATTCAGTAACCTATTTATTTAAATTAATCTACAAGCCCTTTCATTTATTAATACTGAATAAGCCGTGTAACTACTACAGACGAGCTAGTTAAATGTATACGTATATAGACTAGAACCCTTCTTTCCTGTCTTCGGGCAAAATGGCATCAATTGCGATCAAAACTCTCGTAAGTAGATTTTTATAAGTGGAATGCTTGAGGTTGCTATAACAAATTTCAAAGTGTCAAAATCAAAATGCTGTAAAATTTTCAATTAAATCACATATTTTCCGGCTTTGAACTTTTATCATTATCTTTGCTTTTATTTTATTTTATATTTCTTTTGGCATCTTTTTTTTAAGATAATAAAATAAATTATAATATTTTAAATTAATTATAAGATCTTGAATATTTCCTTTATGAAAAATTATGTTTATTTTATTTTAGTTTCTTCATTGTATTATTTAAAAACTTACCTAAGATAATAAAAACAAATAAATTTTGACAAACAAAAATTTTACGATCATTACGAAGTGATAAATCAAAATTCAAAAATAAATAAAGTTACCCTCCTCCTAAAACTTCACCAATCTTCATGAATTCTTACAGTGTATCTGATATAATCTATTTCTAGGACTTTACGCCCTAATTTTTTTAATATTACGAAAAAAGTTACGAACATTTTCACCTCAAAATCAAAATTTTCGTAATAGTTTAATGCTTGATAAATTAATATTTAGCCAATTTATAAAAAAAATTTTGCACATATCGTATTAGATTATTCTTTGCGTAAGAAATAGAGATCATAATCGAAAAAAATCGATGAAGGTTTAAAGTAGAAGAAACGTTGCCACTCGGAAAAATGTTTACGCTAAACAGTAGGCAGGTACACTACATCCTTAATATAAATAGTTTCTACTTTGCACTTTATTTTTTGAATTCAGCGTTGATTTTACGTGAATTATATTCATTATTACAAGTCAAGTGACGTAAAAAGTTGCTTATTTACACTCCTATCAAAAAATATTTGGTCTTTAACGGTCCTATCAGAAAAAGTAAATCAGAAAATACTTTTCTTACAACCACGGAAAATTGTAAAATTCAGAAGTTTTAAGCTCAGATTTGAATCCGTGGATGACCGAATATTAATTACAATAAACATTCATAGACTAAATTTGCAATGGAATCGCTCATTCGCCGCAAATGAGTGGATCGATTCACAATGCATTGTCACTGCAGCGATTAGTATGGCCGCACCGCATATTGCTTTTAATTAAAACTAGCGCGAGACTTAAAAACGTCACGAATCTAGCACGAAACGTGATACCGAGTAGGGACATTTTTAAACTTACTAAAATTATGCAGACGAACACGTCCCCGGCATATTTTATAACAACTACTGATATAAATTTACCACTTAATGTTTTAAACGGAAATTAATATTTTGAATGAATCGTTTCGAAAATATAAATCGAAAATTGATATCGTTTTAATTAAATAAATTACTATAAAACTTTTACATAGAGTATAAATCAAATTATAAAATGATATAACACTTATTATAAACCTCGAATAATTGATCTCTTCAAGTCTGTATTTTATGAGATATACCAGAAAAAAAGGTAATTCCGTGATCTTAAAACCCCAAAACTACCGCACAAATTTGTAACTTATTCTGACAAGATTCATAACCATGGCTTATATTCATGAAAATTGGGGCAATAATAGTAGAGACCAGCCTAATAAGCTGAATCTTCTTTCAGTACCCTGCCGTGTATCAAGATGGCTATAATACAATTGTTGGTCACGGCTTTAAAAAGGGATGCCGAAGATGTGTTAAACTATTTACTTAGGTTTGGGAACCATGCCGGCTTCATCAGCTCGGATCTTTTTTTTTCGATTCCTCTTTATTAATTGAAATATAATGTATATTTCTGAGTTCTTACAAGAATCATAGCCACACCTTGTATTCATTACAAGTGTGGTAATAACAATGCAAACTAACGTTATATACTTCGTAAAATCGATTTTATAGGAACACATTTTTAAAAATGTAACATTTATAACTACATTTAATATTCTGAGAATGCAGACTTTTGCGACTCTTGTCACATTTCACCAACACGCTTATAGACTGATTTCCAACACAATATTTCGTGTAAAAAGTGTATCAAAAATAAATATAGCAGAGATATATGGAAGCTCCGCGTACTCTCAAAACTCTTCATGTATTCGATTTTTGTCAACACTATCACGAAGTAGGTTTCGACTCGAACCGACAATATTTGGTTTGTGCCAATTTATTTTCACATCCGCTACTGCCTTATAAATAAATTTTACCTACGTTCAAGAAATTCGCCTCAGTTCGTATCACACAAACCAATAATATTAAATGACTTTCATAATTTTTTCAATAAAAGTTTTCTTTAAATTCTAAAATAAATGTTCTGTAGTACATTTATTCACATGTCATATTTTTTTTTCTCTAAAAAACAGGTGCTAAAAACTTCTCTCTCTATTATTACTTTTTTATATTTTGTGCATAAATATCTTACAAACTAAGTATTCATGAATATATATACATATATATATATATATATATATATATGTATATATATATATATATATATGTATATATATATATATATACATATATATATATATATATATATATATGTGTATATTAAATAATTTTATTCAAATATATTCTCAAAACTGTAATGTATTATTATTGTTAAAAGAAATCAGAAGGGGTGGTGTTGCGGGAGTGAAGAAAAAGGATGAGGACAATGAACATGGCAATGAGTATGAGAATTCGAGAATATTCCAGAAAATTGTAGAAATTTCTTCATATTTCTAGAGCATACTGGAACTGTCATATTGGAAGTCACACATTTTCTAGGTCGGCTTCTTTTAACCCCCATATCCCCATATCTTCGACGCGCACCCACCATAATGCACGGTTGAGGCTACTACCACGCACAAGTGCCATTCGTATGCGATATGTAGTTTTGGCTGCAGAGTGGAATATCGGCACACACACGACCAATTTTATATGATATATGTAGATAATTAGGGGAATATTACGGTTGTATACATTTCAGTAAGGATAAAAGGACACATTTTATTATACAATAACAATTTATAAAGTTATTGTTATAATATGTAACAATGTCACATTTCAGGAAATTTTTTTGTACTTTCCTCAAAATCATAAGCATATTGCGTTATCATCCAGGAGATAGTCAACACAAGTAACGGAAGATAGGCGCTTTTAACGAAAATGTTAATGAATAAAGACGAATCATATCGGAGTCTGTGTATGTGTGTATGTAAGTACACATGTGTGCTTTAAAGGGTTTATAAAATCTGAATCGATCAAGTTATTAAGTGATTGAATATTACACCAAAAGTGGTGATTGTGTGTTTATACTATTATAAGACAATAAGGATACAAGACACACCGTACGTTAAATATATTTTTGAAAAAAAACTACTTAAGTTTCTTTGCATCCAAACCTAATTTTTTAGATTTTTGTTCGTCTTTGTGTTCGTATAAAAATTAAAAAGCGAATTTTAATGAAAGTTTCAAGTTAAAATTTAGACTGTCATTTGTCTCTTTCAAATATTTCTTAAGGGATGTTTCATCTGTCGTTTTATTTTTCTTTATCTGTTTGTCTGATTTCCTATGCTTCACATAAAAACTAACGATTTAATTAAGATTCATTGAGCTCAAGGAATAAATAAAGTCAAAAGTATTATTCAATTTATTCTAGTGTTAATTATATATATGTGTGTGTGTGTGTATGTATATATGTATATTTATATATATATATATATATATATATATATATATATATATATATATATATATGTATACACATATCTTTTTTTAATAATTAGCACTCAACAGCAAAAGCATGAGCTTAAAGCAGATGAGTAGGAATTGTCGATTATTACATCGATTCTAACAAAGATTAAATAATATAAATAGTCGTAGCCCTTACATTTAGCTCACAAAAAACACCATACAATAGATCGTGTGCAGGTAACACATTAGAATCAGTTGATTACGGCAGCCGTTTCAAATGGTCATATGAGATTTTTTTCGAGAAATTATAATTTATTGCAGCCAATATGATTTCATACTCATTTTAAGTAAATAAATCTTAAGTCATAACAAATAAAATCCAAGGGCCATTATTCTACGCATAAATTCAACATGCTAAGTAAACCATAATTATTTGGAAACGAGTATTTTTAACTCAATATGCAAAATGACGTCGATACTAAGAGATAGAAACAATAAAACATATCCCAAGTGTAATAGAGACGAACAAACTGGAGACCATAGACTTAAAATATGTAATATGACATGTTTCAAATGTGGTAGAAACGTTTATTTTTCTTGAACCTTTCTCGAAACATGTCTGACCTGTATAAGCGTACATATGTTTTAGTATGAGTGATCACACACATCTGAATACCGTATTTTGTTATATTTGTATACTCAAAACCTATCTATATCATTTAAACGAATGGATTTTAAGGTAAAGTTCAAACCAAAATATGAAAAATGTTTATCGCGATAGCTACAACTTATTTTAACTGCAATGAAGGATATTTTCGAAATGAAAACGTTATTACTGGGAAAAACTCTACCGAAAAAATTATAAATTCAGTTTTACATAGTCGCATCATAAAATTGGGGCGGATTCTATCTCAACACCAATAAATTTTGTTAGTGAAAACATCTTTCGTGGACCATCAGGTCACCTCTGCCGCTTGCTAATGGCTTGTTAATACCTGCGTGACTTTAGTATGGAAGCCTATTAAAAATATTTGGCAGCACAGAACTTATTAGATAAGAGGAAGGAAAGTTTCCACAACAATAAAAAAAAATAAAATGCCTCCATTTAATTTAAAACTCCAAAAACAGGTTTTAATAATGAAATATCGCTTCTGAACTGTAAACATGTTTCATTACAATGAAACAGTGCACAAATAAATTTAATACACCAAAAACTGTATAAACTTAAATTAACAAATAATAATCTAAATTAACAAGTGATTACCAATAAGAAAATCATTTGCAAACTAATTCAATTGTCAACTTGCTAGTTACAATTGAATTAATTTGCAAAACGGAGTTAAGTTGTAATATATACGTAATTTGAAAATATTTACAAACTTACGTTAAAATGTTTAATTAATTGTTATTCATTAAGGTAAAAATAATTTCCCTGAGGCATTAATTGAAGTCGATGGCCTTATAAATGTGACTTAATTATCATTTAATATGGAGAGCGGAATAACTTGTTTGTCTATTTGTTTGCCCTCTCTCAGGAATCATGTATTCAATTTCAAAACTGCAACATAAGTTGAGTAACACTGCTTAAGCGATACAAGGTAGAGACAGACCGACTTATGCATTATCTAATTATCATAAGTATTCGCGGCAATATACCTTCGGCCCGGACGACTAATACCATTTAGTGAACTGAGCGGAGGCATTTATAAAAGGCGGCGTTGGAGATAATTCAGTGAAGTAGAATGCCGCGCGAATCACTAGCGCGATCAGCTTCCTTCGGGGCGGATATGTATATAATATGTTCTGAAGTATTATAAGGAACAGATTTTTTACAGAATTTCTAAATATCTGATTTAAAAGCAAGTAGATAATTATACGACAATTAATATAATTATATGCAGATGAATCTACGGAGGACAGCTAGTAAACTGTAAAGTATTATAAAATCGAACAGTTTTAAAATGTTTTTTGTCTCTTTGTTTATAGGGACGGAATCTAAAATTTATTAGTCAGATTTTAATGCGGTTTTTGATATTATATAAACTCAAATCCCAAAAGTAAAATTAGGTACGTTTCGAAAATACTGAAATTTAGAAAGAATTTTTGTAACGCAGATGTATTTATACCTAATAGGAAAAGACATATTATAAATAATTACCTGTCACGATTTATAATGTGTTTCTTCTTATTTGGTACAAATATAATTGAAATTGTTTTTTAAAACTAATTTGTTTATACCATTCATGATAGGTCCAGATAAATTATTTCGTTTCAATATTTGCATTCATTCAACATTTTGCTTTCATTCGAGTGATCTTTCCAAGCCTTTTCATTTGTGTTTAGCAGCATCGATGGAACAAACAGTTTTTTTCGATTTTCTCGGAATTTATTACAGACAGCCACATTTTACAATTAAAAACCAGATGTTTAATTCGCACATAATCCGATCGCCAAAAGCAAAATTTTTTGCACTGTCATTAGACAGGTTTTATAATTTGTTTTATTATAAATTGTATTTATCTACACGACCTATTAAATACCTATGTTTAAAATCAGCTCATCAAAACTGTAAATTGATACCAACTTTGAGCGCTTTTTGAAATTTTAATTTTTCACGGCAGGCTTATGGTCCATACATTGTATGGAGCATAAGATTACCTATCTAAAGATACCCATGGTGATGATTTAATTTTGATATTACTTTACTGACAATCTGGAAAAGAAACTAATGTGTACTTTTTTATTATAAATACAATAAAAGATGGGCAAAAAAATTATCTTATTTTGCGTTTTTTCAAACCCAAGAGTCCAACTTTATTTGCGTTTTCTTAAACCCTAGTAATATTTTCAATAAGAATAATCTTATACAAAATATTACAAAATTAAACAAATTATTGTTTAATTAAATGAAATTAAATTATTATGCCGCCATTGTTACCTATAACGCCGCCATGTATATTCTGCGTGAAAAATCAGATAACTTATATTTGAAGAAAAATAACGTGGTGTTTTTAAATTTATTCCAAACTACCGATTTTATTTATTTTGCGTAGAACTCTGAACAAGTATCCATCAAATGGCGCAATACCGGGTGAATAAGATCATCCACCTTATTCACCACCTGGCCATCACCCGGTATTGTAGCTTTCTGAGTCAATGATGTAGACCTCATCGTCAACAGTTCCTGAGATCGTCATAAATAATCCAGACTTAACCGTTTAAGTTTTTAACGTTTCCTGAGTTCGTCTTTAATAGTCCAGATTTTGCATCCGTAAAAGTATTGGCCAGATGAGAAAACACCGTTGAAGACAAATCCGAAATGGGGTTTTAAGGCTGTCATTGCGGAGTACATTTTATATTCTTCCAAAGCACTATGGGCAATTTCAAGGCAAGTTTTGATCTTTACATTACTTTCTCAGTTTAATCCAGTATTTTTATATTTATTCACCTGCTCTACTTTGTGACCCGCTACAAGCATGCTTAGCTAAAGGTAGGAGTTTTTAGAGATAACCATGAATGTGAGGCCAGTTTTAACGCTACACAGGTATATTATTAAATGGTCTAAACCATTTAATAATATACCTTCTCTACTGCCACTGGCCATCTCTTGTAAGGTCATTAAAAATCTCTCCAAACTTATTAACGGTTATATTTCGTTGTATCTTCAAGTGGGATATTAGCAAATATATATAGATTTATTAACGCTTATAAAATATTGCATATATTTGACGTTACTTTTGTAGAAATTCATTTTAATTTAATATTTCACAAAAGAATGAAACTACGTGATGTAGTATTATTTCTACTCTATTTACTATTGACTTAGGTTTCGTTGTATGGCGACATCTTCAGCTGGTCAAATTGTAAAGATTGACCATATTAGTAAATTTGGTCAATCTTTACAAATTTCCCACCTAAAGTTATTGTCATACAACGAAACGTAGGTCGTATTAAAAAAATTAAATAAACTAGAAATAAAACTACATTACAAAAATTAGCTTATAAAACAAACACATCAAAGTTTATCTCTATGTTCTTTTGTTATTTGTTATTTGTTATTTATTTTTTGCAAGTAGATTTACAGTAAATTCTTTTGCACGTCAATATTTTTTCCTACGAGCACTTCGACGTAACTGGCCTGCTGAGAAGAAGCGCCGCAACAAACTCAACAGTAAGCCTTTTTTCTAAAGGTCAATGTTACAAAAATCTTAAAATGTGCAGGAGAGCTAATTAAAGTGTCCACAAATTTTTATCATTCAAATAATCTACTACTTTGTAATAACCCTTTTTCATCAGCTAACGATAATGAATCAAAATCACTTGTGGCCAAGGGATAAACATAGCGGATAACTCTATAATTCCATATTGAATGTATTTAAAAACTTTTTTCTTCCAAGGGAAAGGACTAAAGCGTTATATTAGTAAAAGTAAATTCTATTGCTCAGACGTTTTCTTAGTGTTCTAAGTTATCCTTCAAAAGATAAAAAAAATATTTATGTACAGTAATTGCTACATTATTTTTAATATTGCTACATTATTTTTAATAAATAGCTTAATTGCTACATTATTTTTAATAAATACCTTAATTGCTATATTATTTTTAATAAATAGCTTAAAATACTTCTTCATTCTTTCAAGAAGAGACGCTCTTGCCTCTTTTATCATAATTTTACGTTTGCGCCAATTATTCGAAAGGAAAAGCTTTTCTAATAATTACTTCTAATGAAGCAATTATTAGAAAAGCTTTTCCTTCTCTATCTAATGTAATCATTAGATTAGACGTAGGTGGGCTACGTAACATGAGAAAAAAATTGATATTAAGCAAGTAATTGGCGAGATTTTCATTAACGCTCTACTGCAACATAGAAGCAAATGTACCGTTTCTCAATCAAAATAGCGTTATAAAGCGTCTATAACGTTATTTGGTTATATATATATATATATATATATATATATATATATATATGAAGATAATGATGTAATGAAATAACATTTCATTAGCACAGAGATTCAAACATTTAGGTCCCCGCAACGAAATTCACCTAAAATAATTTTATTGTGACTAAATCATTTCAGATGACCTAATTCATCATGTTGTGCCATAAAAAGCACAATTTTTAAAGTCTTCCTAATTCCAGAAAATAAGCCAACGAATAAAGAAACTTCATTATTTTAAGAAATCTTTTATGTTTTATGAAAAAAAGATACTTACATCGCGTACTTCATAAATTAGTGTTAATAGGTGAATATATAATAGTTTGAAGAGAAAGAAAAGAAAATTTGACACAGAAAAGCGCGAACACCTCCTCCCCCCTCCCCTCCTTAGCATTTTACTTCATGACTTCTAAAATTATAATTAACCACACATGAAAATTATAATTAACTCTTACTTTACCAAGTTCATGTCCATTTGATGGCTTATATTACCCCTCTGCAGTGCGGTGATTTAGCGGTGACTTAAGATTTAACGTGGTCATTTTTGCATTTATTCAAATAACTTTTATCTATTAATATTTAATCTTTGTTAATATTTAATATGGAACTGAAATTATTCTCTTCAATGAATCGCTAGCTTAAATCATATTGCGGTGCGCTCCATCCACTCTCCGCCCTAAATCACATTTATTTACTTTTAACATTTATAGCAGCCACTGCCTCTTGATAAACAACAATCTTCCACCACATTGAGAGACTATTTTATTGACATAATAAAAGTATTTTTCACTCGTATTATAATACAGAAGTTATGACTGACTTCAATTACCAGGAAAATACTCGGCCACGCCTGAGAGGATTCAGCGATCGTAAATAACAATTTACAGCGATTTCTGTCATATTTTCTCTCTAAATAAAATCTAGTGTGATAGCTACTAAGACAGAACTATTTTTAGCTGAATCATGTTTACTAGCTTTGCAAAGGCGGTTGAGTAAGTAGGTTGAAATGAAACTAAGTGGAATACTTGAACATTCGTATCTCTTTCACTTACTAACCGACTTACACATTTATTGGCTAAACTTACCAATTTGTCTATGCTAATATAATAATGAAGTGGTTTGAGAATTTATTAGTTCGAGATAAATTTGAAAACCACTCAATCTATTTTAAGAAATAAATAGTCTATGCTCGCGTTCTCACGTAGAACTGTATTTTATCCGATTTTGTGTCATATTGGATATTTTATCCAGTTTTGTTTGAAAGAGTAGCCGCAAAAGGGGTTAAAGTTACAAAATTCCGAGAAGAATGCCTATATTTTACAAGAAGATTTCTGGATTATTCGGTATAGTATGTTGAAGTTTGCATATTCATAATGAAACGAAAAGGTGAAACATAAAATCATTATTCCAAATTTAGGGGTAGTTTTTAGAGGAAACGTATTATTTCAAAAATAGTTATTCTTTTAATTTTATATGTAGGTGTCAAAACAGCTCCCTGTGTATGAAACTAAAATAATCCTCCGGTTATGTCATCTAAAAATTTAAACTTCGCCCTCCTTTGCTTGCTCTAACCCCATCTGCACACTCGATCCACTTGCAAAATGGACGAAACGCGCCGCCGGCTCCCGGTATTGACTCGGCCCCCGGAACTCCATATTTATCTATCGCCTATCCCAATAATCGCGATCGATATACAATTTGCTTCCCAGAGCTTGTAGTTCCCGGTGAAAGTACAGCTTGCTCTCACAAGTAAATCCCAGTTGGAATCGATTTGAAATCAGTGTACCTTTCTCATGAAAAATTATATGTTGGGCTTTCTAGAGTAGGAACTCCAAAAAATCAGTTTATGTTATTACCACACCATAATAAATATATAATATTAGACCACGATCAGTTTCTTTTCTGTTTTATCCTAATTTTAATATCTTGATTTTTATCATACTTTTCATGTGCATAGTTAAACAGTTAAATACACACACTTTGTGACAATTTGAAGACTTATATCTTGTGAAAAAGACGCCTTAACAGAAAATTCAATAACATTTTCAATTTAATTTTGAAGGACTTTTCTATGACATTCAGCTCGATGAAGTCCGTAAAACTAATTTCGATGTAATGTAAGGGGAAGTCCATAAAAAAATTTACAACTTTAGTTTCTTAATTTTTAGGTAGCGATGATGAATCTAAGTGTTCCTGAAAAATTCCATTACCATCCAATTGATATTTTAAGAGTTATGATGCTGTCACATACGAAATTCTAAAGGTCGTTTTTCGAAATTTGGTTAGGCCACCATAAAAACGCCATATATCCGCCACCATAAATCTGCCGACTTAATCCGCTGTAAACAGACTTTTAAACGTGTTCTCTAGTTGAAGTTACCTTGCAGTGTTGTTATTTGACTGATGATATTACTCTAAATATACATATTGTAGAATACATATTGTAGAATAGTTGATTTTAATAATAAAATCGAATAAATTAAAATTTAAAATAGTTAAGAACCAATTATTTTTAAAGTTATCTTAACTTATCGCATAAGTTATCATTATGCGATCAAATTATTCATTAATCATTATAATGTTATAAAGGTAGAAATAATCGTTGTTGCTATCCAAATACATTAAGCAATTAGACAATTTAAATTTGATTGGTTTAGAACATTCTCGCCACTAAAAAGCTTATTTTTTGTAAACCACTTATTTGTAAATTTATTGCACAAGTTATCATTATGCTATCAAATTATTCGTTTGTTATTTTAAATATTATAAAATTAAAAACGCCACTTGTTGCTACAATTAAACAATTTGAATTTAATTAATTTAGAATATTTTCGCCACCATAACGCTTAAGGAGAGGTTATAATCACTTATTTGTAAAGTTATCCTCCTTTATCGCACAAATTATCATCATGCAATCAAATTATTCATTAATTATTATAAATGTTATAAAGGTAGGAAGAAAAAAAGATAAAAATTATCGACGCATTTTTTTAATAGAATCGAAGGTTTAAACCAGCTAGTACACATTAGGTTAGTCTGTCGTCGCGGTAGCTAAATACCTCATCTCTTCCAATACTTTTTGATTGAAAATCACCAAGATATCTAAGAACGTTACGCGTTAAACGCTGAAACCTGGTAATACAGATATAAATATTTTTAAAAAACTTGGTAATATAGACGCACAGTAATACGGTAATGATTTTTTCTCGCAAATGTTTTCTTTTTTTGAAACTTTCCTACGAAAGACTTGTGACGTAATTAAATTGTGACATTAAATTAAACTGTGATGCAATTGATGCAATCTTATTTAAATTAATATTTTATTTGATCTGTAATAAAAATATTTTGTTCTATCTTCATATAATTTATAAAATTATTTTTAATATGAACCTAACGAAATACATAATTCATTCAAATAAACGAATAAAAAACCTTTGGTTACTTTATAAATCGAGATAATAAACTAGTCTTATACCATCAAGTACAGTACGCGTTCTCCTATGTATTTTAAATATTCTTTAAATTAACAATAATTAACTATATAAAATCTAAAATAAGTAAATAACAAAATTAAATTAGTAGTTGACGCATAAATACGTATTGAAACTCGCGTTAAATTAGATTCCCTACAGTAGACCACTATAACTGAAAATATGAAAAAAAGTTTAACTCCAATGACGAGTAAACCTAGAATTTTTTTACATTCATTAAAACTATAGTTCCAAAATAAGAGTGGGAGGCACATCATTTATCATTTCGAAGTTAAATATTTCACAGAGTGGACTTAGAAATTAAAAATGATATGTGAAAATCAGCTTTAGTTTGAAACACGCCTCCAATGACACCCCACGCAATGAGATGAAAAAATTGCTCCCTTATTATAATAGCACTATATAGGTATATGTAAAAAAATGTTATAAACATCCCACATTGTATATTTTTTTAAATATTGCATTAAACAAAATCCTAGCCAATTAAATTAAATCTTTATCCGAGGCATTTATTTACAAATTTCATCCACATATATCTAAAACCATAGAAACTGTGAAATTATTACAGGCGTATGAACTGACGACCATTACGAAGATATAAGCGTTCCTTAAAGTAAAATAAAAAAGAACTCACTAGCCGCATGATGGATTAAAATAAATATCTTCCATGATCGTCTTTTATCACACGCGTCTCTTAGGTATAATATTCACGAGACACGTACAGTACAAATATAAAAGCTAAATAAAAAAGGCAATTCTTTGACTTTATCACCCGCACAATAAGATCCTAAGTTATTCTGACAAGATTCATGACCTGATTTTACATTCATGAAGAGCACGAGAGTAACCGTCTGGTATATTTAAAGCCAAATTGGTTCACGTGTTGGAAGGTGATGAAAGATGGAATTACGAGTTCAGCGGTTCTTTAGATTACCATAAACTTCCACACTGAAAATCATGTATTTTTAATTGATATCATCATGATTTCCAAACGCTCGTTTATCTAACCCAAGCAATCATTTCCGCAGAATAGCAAAAAGTTAGTTGGACTTACGTGGTAGCGATCAATTGCTAGGTAGTTACAGAAAAACATTATAAAAACTGTTTCGTAAAATGGCAGGAAAATCTTATATCAATTTTGTTGACAAAAAACCTGTCAAGCAGGAGAAGAACTCACGACAGGAGGATTTCGTGCAAATTTAGGTCCTTGTGAATATTTAAGAGTGCATGGCATTTATATTAAACTATTCACAGGTATAATTTTTTCACAACGTAAATTTCTGCCTATTATAGCTTTCACGTAAGTAAAATCAAACTGATTTTAAAAATATATAATTTCATATAGAACTAGAAATCGTTAATTTTTCCATATTTTCCCTTTACTTGTGCTATAAAATCTCCCATCATGCCGATTTTCAAGACTGAAGGTCGACAGGAAGTATCACATAGGTTATGATGATCAGTAACATTATTACATGAATAAAATAATATGTCTTAAAGGGCTCTATATTTTTGTTGCGTGAACGAAAATACTTAAAATTTTTACAGCAATTAAGACCTCAGTTTACTATATTAATTGATATCTCAACTTGAAATCTCAAGCCGTTTTTGAAAACACTTTGACAGATGGACGGATGGACAGGTGGACAAGCAAGTAATCGGTTTTTTTTTTATTTTGAGGGACGGAGCCCCAAAAATGAAATCAATATTTCTAAATCTTTCAAAGGAGATATTTTTTTCTCATAACCGACATAATTTAGCCAGTAAGTAATAAATTTCTTAAATAATGATTTTGAGAAATCATAGCATACGAACCTCATCTACACGTAACTAGTTTTTTAACACATTTCACCTTCTCTAACTAACTCTTCTCTAGGTAAGTGGACGGGGTCTGGTTAATGTAAATAAATAATATATCATTAAAATCGAAAAATACTTATAACGCAATAGCAAAAGTAGTTATGCCACAATGTAGGTACATACTTAATTTACTTTGTTGTATTCATTCAGTATACCGAAATTAAAAAAAGACATTATAATTTTAGGTAGTAGGGATAACTAAATATTGGCTATTGAAATAGGGTAATATTATTAACGTTTGATAGCAATTTTTCCTCAGTGTTTAATATATAATGTAATGTAATCCTTAAAACATCTAATGATAAACGTTATAGAATACGCGAATGTCACTAACTAACTGATAACTACGAGGCTTTTAAAATATCGTACAACTCATGCAGCACCGATCAAACTTGTTCCATTCGAGTAAGCCGTTGTCAACATTATTTTGATGAATGTAAGAGTACTCTTTTTCGTATGAAAAATAAAAACAAGTACGTACAATATGTACCATGGCCACATTTTATTTTTTTAAGTTAAATAAATAATACTAAATATTATTACACCACAGTACTCAGCATTAAGTTTATATATTGAAAAGGTTCGTTTTTGATGAAATTCTTGATCATACGTATTCTACAAACTATACTGATAAGTATGTGACCATATATGATCATTTCGCGTTCGATAATTTATGATCATATCGGGTTCGATCGAGTATATGATCTTATATGATCATATCGGGTTTGGACAATAACCCTTAGATAGGATCGAAAATAACATTAAAGCCATCTTATGCCGCGCGACGTATTTATAGCGTAACTTTATTTGTTCTTTGGACGACTTTTTATTTAATTTTTAAATTCGTCCCCGGAGTTTCATCTACATAATGTAAGTTATAATAAATAAAAATATAATTTTTGACACTTTTTAGAAAAAGGTATAAGTTATAAGTAACCGATTGAACAATCAAAAGAAAGTAAATTCGATGTGATTCGAAGTTAAGGTTATAAAATAGAATTTCGACAATGATTTATGGATTCTATTATTTTTATTATTTAATCACCTAAATGATTTAATCGACATAATGTGAGGTACGTTATAGGAAATATAGACGCGATTCTTGACATTTATTAGAAGAAATTATAAATTATAAGTAACCGGTAGAAAATGATTGTGTAAGTAACCGGTGTCACATGATTGTACCCTTACCCATGTAACAAATCCTAATAGAGCAGGTTCTACTCGTGTTCAACAAGTTTTTTCCTTCGGTTTCCCAATATTTACTCGACAGAGTGCCAGCAGGCGAACGCAGAAAATAATACAAGAAAACAAATAGATTTGATACTGTATGTACATACAAATGGATATTCGTTGGCCCCGGCTAAAGAGCAAAGGTCCGGTTCGAATTCAATGACAAGGGTATCAGTTATACGTATTAGTCTTGCGGGCAACACAATGCGAGTATATATTGCGTTGAACTTGGAAAATCTTGTGAAAATAGAAATGCAAGAATATAATTTTATTTGACCTTGATGATCAAAATTGTTAAGGACTGTGGGATTATCCAATAATGTCAAATTGATAAATTTACAATACAGGTTCCAGTATAATTGAAACATATTGAACTTTCAAAAATCCCGGTGATTATCTCATTCACTGGGACATTCATATATTCACCTCGGTATTTTTCTGTCTGTCTAACACAGTTACTTTTCTCGAAGTCCATTTGACGTAGAAATTTGGCACGATTATAGGAACTGGTGGTACGATTACCAATATTACGGACAAGAAACTGAATTTTAATTTTTCAAACTTGAAACCTTTGTATTTTTCCGCTATGTCCGGCAGTCTTCTTTTTGTGTATCATAACCTTTTATTCCTATTACCGTTTTTAAAATATTACAAAAAAGCTAATATTTGGTAAGGTTTTATTGATCAACTACAAAACTAATAGTGTTTTAAAATGTATATTTATTGTCTGTAAAAGAGATATATATATATATATATATATATATATATATATATATACACATTTGCATAATGGGGAATAATAATATTTTAGTACCCACCATGATTTAACGTCTGCGAAAGAATAACAAGCAATAAATGTATTTAAATTACCTATGAAAAAGTTAATATTTGTATTAAGTTGAAAAGGAATACTATGTACCCTTAAATGTTTATACAACCCTTACACTGCGAGTTCTATTCATGTTTAACAGGTTTTATTGAAGAAAATTTCGAATAATGAGAGGAGACGGAAAAAATGTTCAAACCTATTAAATACGATTTCAGAAATATACAATTTACTTTGTATATACTTTTCATAATGTAATTTTTTCAAAAAATCAGAAAAAACTTGTCCCTCATATTCCCAAAATTAGTGGTTAGAAAAATGTTAACATATCGAAAATATTGACGACGGAATGTACATTGGATTAACATTATAAGCATTGTAATATCCGGAATTTTTTTTCTTAAAAACGATTTAATTATCGCTACTCACTGACCAGGGAGGAAGCGATAGAAATTCGAAGAAGGACGCAAATGACCAAATTTGGTATGAGCAAACTAACACGATTATGGCAAAACAGAAAGGTCTCTAAGAATATAAAAATGAGAATAGTAAGAACATTAATTTTCTCGATTTTCCTGTACGGTTCTGAGTTGTGGTCAATTCGAACGGCGGAGCGCAAGAAGATCGGTGACGCATTCGAGACGTTGTGTTAAAGACAAATTCTGCACATACTTTGAACGTCTAGAAGAATGAACATATCGATTCGAAAACAACTCAGAATCAGAACCACACTACCGCCTGCTACCAAAGAATCTTCAGCTACTTTGGTCACATTGCACGCAGGGAACCAGATAACTTAGGAAGACTAATGGTTGTCGGGAAAGTCAAAAGAACCCCGCGGTAGATTTCCTACCGGATGGATTAACTATGTCACTACGCTCACAGGCTTCCCAATCACAACTTCTATTAGAAAAGCAGAGGGCAGGGCTGAATGAAAAAAAAAACAAATAAACGAAGCCACCAGGACTTTTTAGGACGAACACGATCTTCAGAAATGAAGAATACGACATTGAAAAAGAATAATAAAAAATATTAACTACTACAAAAAATAATAATTTACATAAATTTCTCACATAAAAATGCTATTATTTAATTTATACTAATACTATTTTATACTTTTATTAAATTTAAAAGTATTTCAAACTTTATGTAACAGTTTCCGTGCAAAGATCGCGTGTGCATTACATGCAATTAATAATTCGATGCCAATGCCTACACAATGGCACGGAACAATAATTTAAATAATTGAAGTAATTTAAACGCACAAGTTAATAATTTTAAATTTTAAATAATTTAAACGCACAAGTTTATCTTGCACTTCACTGACTTTATTTTATATAATACGTCTATCTATCTACAGGTTCCAATCAAAACTCTGAAGATGCTTCCGTGTTTCTTCTTCCACAATTCGAGCCGTAGGTTTTCCGCCTAAGGGTCAATGAAAATACAACAGAATTTAGTGTCTTTTTCAATCATTTATCAGTGAGGAAATCTGAATGTAGAGTAAAAACCTAACTGCCACTTGTAAATTTTATACTGTTTAATTAATTAAATTTATTTTTTATTTATGTTTCTTTTCCTTTCTAGCATTCTTTATGAGTTTTTACTGCAAGTAAAGAGAGCCTTTTTTTCTTAGTTCACGTTAAGGCATACGATTTTATCCTTAACACGACATGTGGTGTAACTTAAGGAGAGTCTGTGGAATGGCGCCAGGCATCATTCTACCATAGATTGTAGTTCTTCTCTTTGACAGACATGTAAAACCAAACAAACTTCAAATGGGTCCTATGTTACTTAATGAATTTAAGAAAAATAATTTATTTTACAGTTATATACTGTGCCGGTCAGTAATTATTTACTTTTAGCGATATTTCAAAAATGCTAAGATATTCTTATTTTCATTATTTCCGTCCCAGAGACTGAGTACAAATTTTCACATCGTTAACGTCTAAACTATTTTAAAATATCCACACAATATTCCACCCGTATTTTCAAACTTTTAGGGTTTGAATTTCGAAACATCCTTTCTTAGAAAGAGCCTAGAAAGCAAGAGAAATATAGGTGCCAAATTTCAAGTTTGTGAAGTTAATTTAATAATTAAAGAAAATTTTGTGATGAGTCCATGAGTAAGTGCTGTTTGGTATTTTACTTTGCGGCATGTTTCTATAGAGTAATGCGTCGTGTTATCTTGACTAATAAAAATAAAAATAAAATTAAATATTTTGAATTTTTTTTAAAGCACAGAACCCTAATAATTTCGCCTCGTGTATGTGCATCCGCCCTTCAGTTACACCCTCGCAAGTTCCATAGTTTACCACCTACGCGAATTCCATTTTGCAAGAAAAATGACTCAATTAATTACTTTTTCATATTTTTAAGGTGTCTCCCCTTGTTATTATAAGCCCAAACAGTACTTACTCATGGAACATCACAAAATTTTCCACAAACTTGAAATTTGTATATTAAAAATTGTTTGGCGTAATCTGTTTTACGGGATATGACTTTTTAAATAAAGTTTACGTTCCATGTTCCAGATTTTCATTTTTAGCCCCGTTTATGAAACATTAACTTTCTTTCGTTCCTTTGGAATGTGATTTTTCCCTCACTTCCTAATATGACGATGTAAAAATCTTGAAAATGTTTCGAAAATAGGTTTGAAGACTTTCAAAAGGAACTACTTCAATAAACCGATGGTTTAGGAACTGGCAAAAAAGTTTTGAGTACACGGAAATAAAGCAAATATAAATTGCTGGACGACTGAGCTTACTAGTGTACTTAATATGAATGAATATGAATTATTAAAATATGTTTTGATATATTTTATTTAAAAAAATACAGAAAACTAATTGCAATAGCGGGCTACAAATATTATTTTTTTCCTAATTAGAATAATGTGATAAATCCTATCTTCAATAGAAAAACGTCATTTCGACATTTTGCGAATAGTCAGCTAATGTTACTAGTGATATTAAATTGAGAAAAAAGACTTTCTAATAATATTATAATTTAATTTTCCCGAAAGTAGTTATTGTTTTTTATAAAAAAAATGATTTTTTTTAAATTTTGACCTTTGAAAGCGATTATCTCGAAAAAGGTTGGGTTTTCACATATTCATTAAAAATATTTGACTTTCACTTAAAAGTACAACCTATATGATATTAACACCTCACACCGAAATGATCAACGTCCTGCACTCTTAACAAGCAAAGAACCTTTTCTACAAAATGAAATCAATAGACTGCCTCAGTCCACTGAATATTGTAGGATATCTCCATTGCGCGTATCATTGGTGGTAATATCCGTAATAATGGCGTTAGACACACACTTGACGATCGCACTGCGTAGCTTCTCGCACCAGTGGCGCTGCTGCTCGTCAATAGTCTATTCACGCATTTCCACCCATGTTGTCTCAGGGCCCCTCCTGGGACCCGTAACACCACCCCCCCCCCCTCATACAAAACGATATACCTTCGAAGGTTCCCTAATAGTGTCCCGTACTTAAAACCACAGCGCTTCCATCCAACATAGTTTAGTACTGCCTCTACTTAATGAGCTATTTAGTATCTCCATTTCTTCAACGCACTTTGCGAACGCTCTAAATGGGTCAAAAATCGGTTAATTCTCAAACCAAGTAACAGTGACTAAAGACACCACGTTCCCTACGCCATTTTAGCGTGTTAGCTATTTTAAATACCACTCGTTTATGGTTTATGACATTTTATCTACTTTAAACACCACTCTACCCCAGATCGACGAGACCCAGAGAAGCAAACCTGGGTTTCCACAATTGCCGCGCCATCAAAAACAATAAACCTGGTGACCAACCCAACACATGACGGCATCATATGGAATGTGCAATCATATGATACGTGAAAACTTTTCGTAAAATATTTGACATAATCACTGTCGAAATATATTTATTTTTATCATATTCACCTTAGATATGAGGTACTCACGGACCACTTACGTGCTATTGGGGTCCTAAACTCTAATAACAAATTCCTCTTTCAAGAGCTAATGAGCCTTTGTTTTTTTAGACACATCTTAATTTTGAAGATACGCCTTAAATTAGTTGTTACAAATGAAGAATTTTAAGAAATCAATAGATATATAATAATCCCTCATACTTTTAATGTGCATTTTATCGAGTCAATTCCACGTTACCTAAATATCACTCAAAAGTACTGAAGGCTCATATCTCAAAGCGACTCTGCTACAGATGCGAATATTTTGCTAATAAATAAAAAGCTATAAATCAGTATAATTTCAAGTGATCATATTCCAGCAGAATCACTTCACGATATTTCAGTCTTTAGAGCGGTTACGTACTTACACTCTTTAATTAACTCCTCGCCCATCTCAAGAAAACGATATCCGCTAGAGGCATTTTGACAAAACGACCTAATTGATTGTAAGATAGCTGAATTAATCGTGTCTACATTTCGCTCATTACGCAACGTAATTCATTCTAATTTATGAAAGGATAGTGGAGGGGGGAGCTACGCGCTACTTGTTAAGGAGGCGTCTACACGAAATAAACGAGTCCCGACAGTCGTATCTTACAAGCCCGTACCGCCGTGCGGTCCGCCGAACATCCCCTCGGAATAAACAGACGAAGTCCTATTTATGATTATTAAAAGAGGCCGGAGCGGGTTGGAATCGCACGCGGGTGGGACCGCGGATTCCGACAAATTATTGCACCGCTCGTAAACAATGATATTTATGTGACAACGCGCGCTTTGCGAACCCGACGCGGACGTTCTGAGCCGGCGTATGTCGCCCGCTACGATTGCTGTTGGTACAATAAAGTTTTGGGTCGGCATTCGCGCTAATAAATTATGTAACAACGGCTTTTCATATCTCAGGCTGTGCGTATTGTAGTTCATTTGTGATTCTCTCGTAACTGATCTCACGAACAGACAATCTGTTCGGCGAGAAACAAGTAGTATTATTAAGTATAATAACAACTAATAAATAGATCAGATAAATAAAGACAATAATAATTATACACGAATGCAAATTACAGTGACCAAACATAAGTCATCCTTAATAGGACCTCCTAATGCAAACAATATTTAATAATACATAATATAATCAATACAGGCGACTTCGAAAAACATATAATCTTAAATTCAATAACTTCGGAAATAAGGGAAGACATATTTTTTTAAATATTTCAATATATCTCTGGAGATACTACCACCTAAACTTAATAAAAAATATTATTTTTCAAAGTATAGTTCACACTTCAGGTATTAAAATTTTCAGTAATTTTAGATTTTAAAATATTCATTCGAATACGTAATTTGCATACCCTTCTCTCGTCTTTCTTCAAAATGTCATTATAAATATTCTTAAGGGTTAGCTATTGAGATCTTTTTTAAAATTTCAATATAAATATTCTTAAGGGTAAGCTATTGAGATATATAACGATAAAATATCCATAAAATTAAAAATATTTATTACCTTTGATACATAAAAGTGATATATCAAATAAAAATTATTTGTTTATTATCTATCTATATATTATATTATCTTTGGTACATAAAACTGAATTAGAAAATAAAATCACCAAAACTGACTTCAAATGATAATATTTATTTCAAGTGTTAATGTATGCAATTAAATACAGGTTTCAATCACTACTACCAATGTTCGTACACAATTTTCATTCGGAAAACAAAAATAGTATAAAAAGTAAATAAACATTACATTCAACACTGATAAATAAATACTGATATTGATATCATAGTGCAGCGAATTCTCAACGTTTATTGCTTAAAACTACCCAGAATATTCATTAGCACATGATGTGGAGTTGGCAGTAAACATACAATTTTTTATTCATAAAAAATATTAACATTTTTAGGGTTCCATCCTTTAAAAAGAATAATAGAATCCTTATAAGATCACTCCTGTGTCAATCTGTATTTCCATCATGACTGTTTCTCAGAAACCGCTTAAATTATAAATTTTAATTTGACATAGTAATGTCACATATTAAACCGCATATATTCAAATAGCTAAAACTCAAAAAGATTGGGATATTTTAAGGAAGGTAAATTAAGTACTTGATTTTTTTTCAATTTATGAATGGTTCGTTTGAAGTTATGAGGTTCTCGAAAATATTTTTGTTGCAATTTTTAAAAACTATCTTTGCAAATAATTTGCAAATGTAATATCTTCAAGGACATACTGAAAAACACAAAAAATATATTCAGAATAATAAGCAGACCAAAATTATATAAGGGGATAGGCCTTAATTTCAAAACTGTTCCACCTAAAATTTTGAAAAAATATGTGTTTTCAAAAGCCCAACGCAAAGGTCGTAAGAAAAATGTAGTAATGGTTCTTGATATTATAATTTTAAATGTTCCCCACATTTTTATGCCCACGAACGATGCAATAGGCAATAGATTTACATTTTTCCATTTTCAAAGTCGATTTTTGCAAAAACCATGGGACGTAGAAACTTGAAACTTGGGATAGTAACCTTTTTTACGTACTTTTTAAAATATTCGTATAACAATTAAAAACTAGATAAATAAAGGTCTTAACATTTTTTTTCCCGTTTTATGTGTAATGTATCATTTGAAAAGTTTATAATGAGGAACACAAAAATATATTTACACAATTTTAAATTGCATGTTTAAAAAGATATTCTAAAAATATTCATAAATATATCATACCACCCCCTTATTCCCAAAACTACTGAACAGAAAACATGAAGAAACAGGGTTGGTAAAATCTGACTGGAATATTACAGGAAAACTATATAGAGATTGTCCTATATCTTTTCATTTTTAAAATATGGACCATGTTTTATGCCTGTTAAAGGTTTAGTATAGAGTACGTTGCAATATATTTACGTTGTGAAAAATCAATATTTGTAAATAGTTTAATAGAAATACTATGTGCGCATAATAGAAATACTACGTTCATATATCTTGTATTGCGCATAATAGAAATACTATGTTCATATATCTTGTAGTTCGAATTGCTCAACAAGTCTATATAGACATCATCTTTAATTTATGTGTTGAATTCTAAACCTTTATATTATGCAGAATTTTTTTATGTATTGTCTATAAATATATACTTGGTAATAAGATAATCTAACCTAATAAAATAATCTTCATTCTCAGTATTTCTGCACGCCGTAATAATTTATATCCTATGCAACCCATTCTTCTTTAAATAGTAAATAACTTACTTCGATAAGTTCAAAGTCCTGGAAAAACTACTGGGATCATTTAAATGCACAGACCTACAAAGATACTTCCTAACTGACTAAAAACTATATGGAAATCCTATAAAATTGTAATCACGTAACAACTTACTGCCCTTGCTGATAAATTTGGATTAATTTATTATAAATAAATTTTATTGAAATTTAAATTATTACTAAAATATAAGTTAATCAAATGAAACGTCTATTAAATCCACTGATCTGATTTATTAACGTCATATACTAATATCAAATTAAGTTACCGGTAACAAAATATTTCCCAAACAAAATATTAATTATAATTAATTAGGTAAGATGTTATTATGTTCTGAAGTATTATATAATTTCATTCGACTACTATCGATGAACATTATATTTTCAATTTCCTATGTAAAGCATTCATTAAGAGTAATTTAAAGGGAAAACTAATAATATGTAATATCAAAATCGTGAACATGAAAAATAATTAAACATTTACCTAGTAGTAAACCGATATTCCAAATTACGCCACTTTTCGACTAGCCACAAGAAATTCCGACGCCAAAAATAAAATTCTAACAAATTTTTTCTACCTTTATACATATTCCTTATTTTTCTATAACCAAATGGTCTGAAACTCATTTTTTTTTATTTCTCCGAGCTCTTTTTCAAGTTTCTCAAATAACAACAGAAATGACACTTTAAACATTACTGTTTAATACTCTTTTTATCACAGTAATCGAGGTTCAAAGTCAACCGAATATGACTTCTTCTATTAATTTCTTTGCACCCACTTTTATTTACAGCAACATCAAACCAACGAATCCTCAAGTGTTCACAACATAGGCGTGATTCCTTCAATTTTTCATGAAAAAAACTTTCTGTATAATAAACTTAACCATTTATTTAAGAATTATTTGTCAACAAACTAAACAGAAAGAAGACTAACTTTTTAAAAAGTTTACCTGTTCTTTTATTTATGTACCACAGGGGACTAGGAGAGAAAAAAAAATCGCCGGTAAAGTCACGGGCGTGCAAAGTCACGAGTACATTCGTCAGTCACTAGTTCAAACGAGTACATTGTTATTTCACAACGTTACTTTAATACTCAATGAAATAATTACGTGTTGTCATGTTTCCAGAGTAAATGAATAAATTCACTTATATTGGAAGTTTCTTAATTGGACACAATTATAAGGGAAGTCGAAGAGTAATTTCACCTGAAACTACTTCACCTGAACGTACGTTTTATATGGAAAACAGAGTTTACCGAATGTCCTTTAAGGAAGAGTGAAATAAATAAAATTTATTTATTTTTAGTATAATGCTAGTAAATAGAATACTTGGAGTCTTGTGGACTTAATGCATCCATACTCCAAAAACTCGGTACCAGGCAACGTTTGCCCAATATTGCACAACCTTGCAATATGAAATTCTCGGAACACGTGTTACGGCGTAGTAACGAAATTATTGAACGCCTAGTGATACAGAACAAAGTGGAAGGTAGGAGAACACCGATGACCTTGGAATTGCGATTAACGGAACTTTTTTAAAAACTCTTGAATACCCAAAATATTTGTGGAAAATGAGTTTTTAACGTTAGGATTAGCTGTTTCCAAAATTTTGAATTTGGGATGAAAATTACTTTTTGTGGAGATTGCCAGCGTTTGGAAGTAAAAAACTGAACTCTTCAACATGTAACCCTAAACAATTGAAAAGAAGTGTAAATGTATGTAGATGGCGTCGATCACAAATCTCATTCCATTTATGATGGGACCTTAATTTCCCGAGACTTATTTTTGCGATCTTCATTATGATCCGGATTACATAAATATACTTAACCAAGTAAAGGCAATATAAACGTTCGAGAGAAGTGGAAAGTTAAAAGTTTAAAGTTTTGTCATCTGAAAAAGGTTAAAGACAATTAAGAGACTATTTCAAAAAGTTTATATAATAGTCCGCATTTCTTGAATCGTCAGAAAATAATTATTACACATAAAATTGTTTATCATAACTTTACCCATAAAACTAAGAAAGTATCGATCCGGCACCACTGACCAGTCGAAGTAAACAAATTAAAAGCCAAATATTGATTGGTAGACCTTGATTTCCAATAGCGGCCCAACCCTCCGTTGAGCGTCTCAGCGACGGAGCAAAACATATGTGGCTCGCCGAGCGATTTATCAGGTTTAATAGAGCATGATAAGGCTGCGTAAAAAATGAGATTATTGCGTTCAGCGGGACGGCAAAATGGCGAGTGCCCGATCTGAAGAGGTGAGTGACGATAGATGTCTAACAACTTGAGATAAAATTTGAAACAACAACGGCCAGTGGTGAGACTGTTCTGTCAAAATTATTTAAATATGAAACTTAATTGCCTTTCACTTAAAGCTTTTGCCCAGCATCAATTTTTTTATAATATATATGTATATATATACATATATATATATATATATATATATATATATATATATATATATATATATATTTATATGCAAGGTCCGTTAAATTGGTGCATTAAGCTGGTTTCCGTGTATTTCTGGAAACAAAATAAGACGAATCAATAATTTTTATTGTACTCCAGTCTTGAGATTCAATATTTTAACGTCAATACAAGGTTAAACGTCATGCAGTGCAAGAGTACCAAACACCACGTGGCGTTATGAAAGCAATATGTGATGCGATTCACCGAACACCTTATTCGACCTTGAACAGTGAGTGATACAAGTATTATTCCATAGAAAGAATTATCGATTATAGTGGTAAATTAGGACTTTTTTAAGTTTTATATTTCATTTAGGTTTATGATAATGGAACGTTTAAATATAATTATGAATATATTGGAAAATAAAAAGAATATTTTGTAATCAAAACTTTATTATTTTTACGTTACAAAGAGTGTCGCATATTTCAAAATTTGTCCTTCAAAATGACTGCACGATGTATGGAAATTAATTAACAAATTCCTATCTTTAATATGCTTACATAAACCACAGATAAGATGTATGTAACACGAAAATTGCCGCATGAACAAAACGTTAACCATGGCAAGTAGAGTTTATTTTAAGGTAATTTTTTAAGAAAGTTAAGGTTTGGAAATTGGCTTGATAATTCTCTACAAATCATTTGAATATATGTCGTTTAGTCAGCTTTGTACATGGAATGGTGAAATTCGAAGAAAAATATTTTTTTCAGTATAAAAAATCGCGAAGTATAGAATTTATTTTGATTAATACATATGCATATATTATTAACAGGGCACCGCCTGTGATTGTTAGATTAGGTGAGATTACATAAAGTGAAAGAAAATGATATTTTACAAAAGCTGGTAATAAAAAATCGGTATATATATATATATATATATATATATATATATATATATATATATATATATATATATATTTACAACATTTGTATGTAGGTTACGAAAACCGAATTGAAAAATTTTGGAATTTCCCTTTATATAGTTAAGTAAATACCACTGAAAGCTACTGCTCCAAGGCAAAAAATTGATTAAGTCTTCGTAAAATATCTACTTTCTTACCAATCGTGAAAAACGCCACATATTGTCGTATCTGCGTACCCGGCTAAAACCGCTGGAATTAGATTCTTTTCTCCGTACTATGTTCGTGGGCGCGTAAATAATTTTATCTGAAGCTAAATCTCTTGATAAGAACATAGGTTTACTCCACCGTGAAGGCTCGTCTAACCGGAAAAGGAAACACTATTAATATAAGGTCCATATTGTGGGCTAAATTACTGATGTGTACCTTTTCGTAACTTCACATGTATGTTTTAATCACATACATGTTTATTCATTCGTACATATGTAAATAAATAAGTACATCAATATGCCTTTCATCATTCGGCTTAACTTCTAAGTTAATTAACACAGCATTTCTCAATTCACCTAACACGAATCGAAATAGCTTAGTAGTTTAATACAATATATGTGCAAAAACACTTGAATCACGATAATTATAAGCCCAAAGATCACCAGAGTTCCGTACATTAAAACTTAGACTTACGATTGGGACAACGCTCGTTTTTTGAAGATATCTAGCTTATAAATAAATTAAGCTATAAATCAAAATGTTATCTATATTATGACAAATCTCATACAAGCTTAAAGTGTCTTTGAATGGTAGGCGCTTTGAAGACGTGAAGCCGATTCAAAAGAACATGACGATACTCAACAATATTCCTTCGGAGCACATCGGGGAGATTTCAGAGTTTACACAAACGATTTGTGTGTAAACAGGAAAGGGATGTATATTGAAAATTAAATAATTAAACTTTCTTCAGTAATTTAACATTTTTTTCACAATTAAATGAAACTACGTAAAATTATTTTTACTTTCTTTAAGTTCTTTACCTAGGTTTCGTTGTATTACATCTTCAGGTGGGCTATTAGCAAAGATCTTTGTTAAAGGTAAAGAACTTAAAGAAATTAGAAATAATACTATATCACGTAGTTTCATTTAATTGTGCCTAATGAATTTCTACAAAATTAACGCCAAATATATTCAATATTTTTTCCATATTTTTCAGTCATTTATTTATATTTAGAAGCTATTTTCAAGTCATATTTAATTTCACGTATATATCACATGTATTGACCCAAAGATAAAAATCGTATTTGAAATTATGTGCAATTTAATTTAATTACGGCGGATATTTTTCTGTTTAGATATAGGGATTGTTGTAGAAATTTTTTTCTATTGTTCTTTTTCGTTGAGAAGAATTAATGTGGTAGATCGTCACAATTAGTATTTTTTATTAAACTTTACTGAAACATGAAGGCTACGCAGACAGATTGCGAACTTATTGGAGCAAACCGTTATTGCCAACCGCAAAGCGACAAGTGAAAAGTAATAATACATTTGCAGATTAGAGTAACTGATACCGGAGAGTGACGAATAACAATTACATTACGTAAACGAACAGGAAAAAGTAAGGGAAAATTACATGAACGAAAATAAATGTACTTAATAATAAATAAATGTAATTAAGTAATACAAGATACATCAGGGATAGGGATTTGAACAGATACTGAGGTCGCACTTTGTATATTTATATATAGTTTATTCCATAGCATTCTGGCTTATACGATAAATGATTTTCCATACAATTCGTCATAAATTAGGAGAGTCTTCTCATCTTTAGAACGTAATTCAAGGCCATGAGCTAAAAGTGTTGGATTTGAATCGTGGATATGAAGGTGTGAGATTTCATAACTTGTTAATTGGTATTTTATCACTCAAAATGTGACCGTATATCTGTTCTGTTATTTTAGATCTGTTTTGGAAATCCTGATCTATATAGAAAATGCCCTTTATTTTAAAGAAAATATATATTTTACGAAGACTTAATCAACAAATACAAAGTTTACATTCAAATATAATAGTTTGCACTTTATGTGTTATACAAATTTCGTCACTTCATATATTACTTGTGTTGATGATATAATAATAAGTATAATAAATAAATCTCGTATCCACGTCACTTTTTTAAATTAAAAAATATAAATCGATTGCATCAAAATGTGTGCGACTTTAAATAGAACAGAATTCTCGCATAGCTATACACACAATTAGCCAATTGTTTTACTTTTCGTGAACTTATGAAGTAAAATCTGACAAGTGTTTTAAAAACTTTTAAAGTTATAAAGAAATTATAAATTAATCCTTTTAAGAATCACATATTTCGATCAGTTTCTTAACTAGCACCCCAAGTCATTAATGTCTTTAGCAAAATACATCTTTAATATTATTTCACTTAAACAAAAATTCACCTGGGTCAGACTATCGCGGCTATTCAATTATTTAAGCCTTCTAAAAAATCCGGCCTCCCTTAATTTTTATCATTCTACTTCCTCTCATACCCCCTCTCTCAATACTTCACCTTTATTTTCTTTCCACGCAGCTCTTCTCAAAAGCTCCTACCATTAATATTAAATTATTTTTATCTTATTCACAAATTAATTGACACAATTATGACAATGTAAATATATTATAATTTTGGTTAATCGAAAAAAAATTCCTCCCTTTCACAATAAGTTCGAACAAATAAATATTTCTAACAGCGCTTCTGTCTCTCATAATAAAAGATAATAAGTGCCAGTTAAGTTTACTTTTTCTTCTTTATATGTTCACATGCAACGTTTTAGAATTTTCATTTATTACGATCAATTTAATGTGCAATTAACAGAAAATCTAAAAGGCGTTAAACGAGCTCAAACTCGGTATGTTTACTGTCAGATAATGGAGAATTTCCATGGCCGTTTTCTTCCTCCATCACCAGACCCTCCAAAAATATAACCAAAAGATACATTGAAATGAATCAAACCTGCCCAATTTTTATGGGTTTATTGTTAGATATTAAGGAGTTCTCATGGTCACTTCCCTTTTCCATATCAGACTTTACTGATTATGTTGTATAACCAAAAGATTTAATGAGACAAATCCAATGACCAACGAGCCCAAAGTCGATAGGTTTACGTTAAGATATTTCTATGAAACTTCCCTCCTCCATTCTCCTAGTACAGCACATACTAAAAGAACATATTGGGATAAGTCAAACGAGCCCAAACTGGATGGGTTTATGGGTTAATTAGTCATTTTTAAGTTCCTAGAACAACTCTTCTTCCACCATCGTGCCAGGTCGATGATACTATATTATTCTATTGTTATCAAAACTACATAAGATTTTATAATTAGAAATCCATACGACAATTAGAACTAGGTGATAAACGACTCGCTAGATTTATTTACACACAAAGTTACATACAGATGAAGCTTCTAATGATTCCAGATTCTATATGTTATTTTAGTTTGTACTTGATTCCGAATAGGCCCCTGTTAAAAAATGTTACAAAAATATACCAAGTATATCCTTAATCGTTTTATACAATCGCGATGATTTAAAAAACAAAATGAGTTATTAAAACGTTACTCCTAATAAAACACAATAACATATTAACAACATTTCATTCTCTTTCACAGTCAAGTAATTACGACCATTGTACACTGTAGTTCTATTAAGTACCTAATTGTTAATCATTACTTGTGATCAGAATAGACATAATAAACCAATACCCCAAATTACTTAGTGAGCTGTAGAAAGGTCCATGCTCAAAGTTTCTCTACTAATGATGAATCGTAATGAGGAGATTTGTAGGATATAGTTCGTAGGATTAGCAGATTAAAAGGGCAATAGGGGTGCTAAATAGCATGCATAACCGACGACATTAGAAAGAAAGATTTGTAAATCCCCCGTCCTGAAAGATTCAAATGGAACTGGGTCCCCACTAGGTGGACGGATGACCTGGTAAAGATCACGGGGGACGGATGACCTGGTAAAAAGGGAGGCGGAGCGATATAGGGTCGATTTTAGTGGGAATCCATAAGGGCTGCATATGTTCAGCAGTGGACGTCTTCCAGCTGATGGTGATGATTAATAAACCAATATACTATCTCAAAATATAAGCATAAAAAACACTTTTGTAGAAATGTTTTAAATATGTCGTAAAATCTCGATTAAGTTTTCCATTTAGTCAATTAGTAGTTTTATTATGCCATGTTTACTAAATCGTATACCGTTATGATATAAATGTAGATTGGATACACAGAGGACATGTTTCATTCATAAACAGACCAAGAGGGTGATTAAGCCGAAGTTTCCTGCTGACTGCCGATCAGCTGGTCTTCTTGACCCTCACCAATCCCTAGTGCGTTATTACGACGGGAAGGGTGAGCACAAACGAATGATAAATAGCAAAAGGTGAACGGGGTCGAAGTGATTTAATCTACGACCGCGAGCGGCCCGCTCTCATCAATCGCCATCATTATTTATGACCTGCTTATTCATGCCAACCGCACGCGCTCTCTCGTGTCCCAATCATTTCTCGCCACATATTGAACACTTCATCTCCGCTTGTCTCTGCGTCGCTTCGAGAAAATCTGCCATGTTTTATTAATAGGGCTCGGGTCGAGCTGAGGTTAGACAAAGGCAAATATAAATATACCAGTTTTATCTTGTCTCTAAAAAATGTTGTAAATATGATCAAAACTAAGTATAAATTGTATTATGTTTATTGATACGATTTACAACTCCCAATCCAATTGAATTAATATCGGGCAATGTTAATAATTTAAAATTTCAAGAGCTTAGCTTATAGAATGATAGCAGATATAAACATCGCTTGAGACCATATAAAGTGGACATGAACCACTAAGAAAATGCTCCTTATCAATCAAAAAACGAGGACTTTAAATGGTTCATACATTTAAACCTGAAAAAGAACTGAATAAAGAAGCACGAAATGTACTATTTCTGAAACTGATTGGTATTAGAATGCGTTTTCATTAAATTTTAATCGGGCTTTTTACAAGATTTGTAACAGAGTTATTCAATAAAACAATGATTATATCTAGTAGTATATTGTATGAATCTTACCCTCATGGCCTTGTACTAAAATACGAATTTTATTTTTCTACATATCCAAAAAATTCCCTAACTTCAGAATGATAAATATTAATCCTTTTCGAAGGTATTTTTACATTCACAATTAAATGAAACTACGTGATGTATTATTTCTACTTTCTCTAAATTGTTTACCACGACCAAGGTTTCGTTGTATTACCACATCTTCAGGAAATACCTGAAAATGTAATACAACGAAACCTAGGTTGTCGTAAAGAATTTCAATATTTTCAAATCGATATAATACTACATCACGTAGTTTCATTTAATGGTGAACGTAGGATTCAATCTTTGCTAATTGCCCATTTGAAGATGTTGTCATACAACGAAACCTAAATAATTTAAATAAAGAATTTACATAAAGTAGAAATAATACTACATCACATTGTTTCATTTAATTGTGAATAGTGAATTTCTATAAACTTAACGGCGAATATATTCAATATTTTTACGTTATAAATATAATCAGCAGCGTAATTTACGGTACGTAGTTTAAATGTAAACACTTACATTAAAAAATATTATGAATGGTGTTATTGTACTATTTATATAAATTAATTTATGAATGGCCTTAAGACAGCGTTGATCGGTAAACGCTATAGTAGGTGGCATATAGTAACATTTATGTCACATTTGGAAGTAAATTCAATCTTTAATAAAAAAAAATAAAAATTAAGCGGGTTAACTTTTTTGACAACAGCTGATTCGAATTCTTCGTGACTGTTACAAAACAATAGGAAATAACTCAGGAAATACTTTTCCGATTATAACCAAAAATATTAAGTTTCAACTATAGACCAATACGAATAGCTTGTAATTTGTCCGGTCCCACGAAATAAGTTTTTCCAGTTTTTGTAAAACATAGGTTCATAATTTTGGGTGGCATAACTCAAGGGCGGAATGGATAGAAAATTCTTATTCAATTGTTTCATAATTCTTATCATTTCATACATTGTACTGAATATTTTCGTATAAAAAAGTTGCTTGTCGATCGGACGCTACCTTCAGATTTTATAAGCCTTTAAAAGCACACATGTGTACATTCGTTCATACAAACTCCAATGTGCCTCGTGCTTACTTTTCTTTTGAGAATACTGTGTTTTATATACGTTCAATGACCTCTCCAGGATACTAACGCAATACTTTTGTCATTTTTATAAAAACGCAAATAAATTGATAAAGACTATAGTTTGGTTTGTCCTTAATCAAATTTAACAGTTGCCCACAATTCATAAATCCAAAATCGATTAGTAAATAATTTTATATTTTTGAATAAATTCCGTTATCGCCGCAAAGAAATATGGGAAGCCTAATTCAATAGTACACCTGGATCTATTAAATAAGTCTAACAAACCATACGTATAAATATTAATTTTCTTCCGAAAATTGTATACATTTTACTCGATGGGGAAATTATTTAAATATTCAAGTATGACCATTAAGTTTCACATTCATCATCATCAGTAGCTCGATAGTCCTCGGAGGACCCTGGCCTCCTCAAGGAGATTGTTCCAGGCCCTCCTTCTGGACGGCGCGGTTAGTTTCTTATATTGAGAGTATCGAAAACACTTTGTAGGCAGTCCTCCCATCTTAATTTGGGTCTTTCTCTTCCTCTTGAGCCAGTTGGTTTGAACAGAAACATTCGTTTTGTCGTTCTGTCTTCCTTTATTTTAATTACATGACCGTCCCACTTCATATGTTGAATTTTTATAAATTTTATTGTATCGATATTAAGTAAGCGATATTAATTCGATTTAAGTAAGCGATAAAGTTCGGCATTAGTTCTCCTTCTCCAAAACCCATTGTCAAAGAACCCGCCAAAGACGAATCTGAAGATTTTTCGTTCGAAAATTGCAAGGGTATTTTCACCAGTTTGGGACAATCTCCACGTTTCAGATGCATATGTGAGTACTGATTTGATTAAACTTTTTTATAACAGTTGTATATAAGTTTCACATTATACCCTTTTTATCCTTGCAAGCCTCTATTTGCAAATTAGCTACTCGTCCCGGCTTTGTCGAGCTAAAAATTACCATAATTTATTTTAACCTTTTGTGTATGTAAAAATTATTTGCAGTCAATTTGTTAACGTGACATTTTCTACTTTTCTTCAAATGTAACAGCTTCATCACAACAATTTTATTGTAAGCCTTTAAAAGCATATTAAGCTATTTATTCTACACTTTAATCGAATACAGGAATGTACAGTCAAAACTTGAAACATCAAAGTCCATGTGACGCATGATCTAGCTATTACTCAATACTTCCACCTTAATATATTATATACTCTATGTCCATCGTAATGCTGTGATAGATTTGATGAAATATCTATGGCCACACAGCTTCATTAAATATAATAGAATTTAATAAAAGTATCCGCCATATCGACACCAATGTTCCTCATTTAACAATATTTCTTTACACCTACTAGCTTATACGTAACTGTAAACTTATTGTCATCTACTTACTTATGTGTAAAGTTTCATACCACAAAAATATAAAATGGAACCCTTACAAGATCTATGATGTCTGTCTGCCTACCACAGTCGATTTTATCAGAGATAATTTGACACACAACTTGAAACTTGGCATAGTAATATATTATGCTAACCTTAAATTTTGCAGTAGTTAGCACTGTACGATAATTTTAGAGAGAGCATATTAAGTATTCGATTTTTTTTATTTACATATTATGTTAGTATTGTCTGAATGGGCTAGTTATAAAGAACTCAAACACGCCATCTTGAATTATAAGTAACATACTCTCACAGCTATGCAACATGATTTGCAAGAAAAACTTACACCTCTCCTCTTCCCCATCCCCGTTTACTTCCGAAACGATCCATTCATTTCGGAAGTAAAGGGGGATATCCTCCATTCGCCCAAAATCATGAAAAAACGGAATTGGTAGAATCTAACTAGAAGCTTACTGGAAAGGATAAAGTTATCCTAGGTTTTATGGTGTATTGCGAAATTCACGATATTTTTACGCTAGAAACACTTCTTAAATTTAAATGTTTCGAATTTCAGACATACTTAATTGTAATATAAAATTACAGTCGCTCAAGAGAAATCGTAAATAAAACAATTATAATTGTCAAGAAATTATAAGACAATTTTTAGTAATAATCGTTGTTTACGTTGGGGATGAAATTTTTTCTGACTAAAACTAATTTTTATTACTCGAGGAGTTCCTCGAAAAAATTAAAACAAAATCAGGAAATTCAAAATCTTTTAAAAATTCTAACCAATTTTATCTCCGCAAGAAATTATTAAATATGAATAAATTAGAGCTCGATTACCCATACATATTTGGTATTGAGAGTTAATTTAATAAAAGCACCCTACAGTACGTTTACTTCTTTGTAATAACAGCTTTATTATTTACTATACGATGGGATTTCTGATTTCTCGACTAATTTTAATTCCCCAATTTCGACAATTCTGGACTGCGAATTTCCGAGCTTTTTCGAATAGTTGAGAAATTTGTTAAACATAAAAAATATAAAAAGTACAAATTTGTAATTATAAATTATGTAATTAATAATATTTAATATGTAAGCGCATATCAAAATATGCGCTTTAATTTAATTAACAACAATATCTTTCTGGTAACGTGATTCTAATTAATTTTCCGTATTTCGTTAATAAGGTATAAAAACAATAATAATTTATTGATAATTCAACTACAAATTAGTCTTATATATTTAGAAGCAAAATTATTAAGAATTTTAATTAAACAATTTCTGGTATAATTAGGAATTGATCCTATACTAAACTAATAAAAGGAGAATTAGAAGGATCTTGTTTAAATAAGCTAAGCTACTTAACATAATTAGAAAAAAAAACAACGCAATTCGGTTGAACGTGATATCAAGATTAAATGCTGTCAAAGTCACTATGTAAGTAAGTAAATAGTTATCCCAATCCTATAATAAACCTACTTATTATTTTCAGTAAAGTATGATTTAAAAAATATGAGAACATCCATTGCGACAACTGTAAATGATTTCGTACCTTCGACAGAGACTAAAAATGCGATAGCCAAATCGTATTCCATCGATTGTAAATTCTCGAATAATATGTTTTAAATGGCTAAAATATTACCAAACATTGAACTGTAAAAAGTTACAGTTTTGCTACTTACAGTTACTACTAATTAACTACTACGATTTCTATTAATTAACTTTTCATTTAAAGATTAACGTAGTATAACGTTTAACAGACGATATCGTAAAACGACACAATTTCGAAAATGCATCACATCATAAAAATTTGCTTAATGTCAGTTTTATATTTATATCTATAGTTATAGCTGTTTCATATAGCATATTACAAACCCACATTGCAACATATGCAATAATAATTAAATAATAATTGATAAATAATAATAATTGAAAAAATAATTGATTTATAAATTGATAGATAATTTGATAAAACTAAGCTACTTCTCATAAATTTACTTATCTTTTTAGTAACCATTACAAATTAAACAGAACCTACACAAATGTATGCATAATTTACCTACACAATGTATGTAGCATGAACATTCTAATTAAGAAAACTAACTACACAGTTAATTTTATATTGATAAAAATAGCACCTCACATAATCTAGCATAAAATAGAAACATTCGCAATTCGTATGTTTATGTTAGTGCTTAAGCACTAAAGTTTGACTTAAAATTTATTAAAACAACTAATGTTTTTCTTAATGTTTTTGTAACGGCTCACGCATAAACGAAACTTCACCACGTGATGTACAAATGCACAGCCGACACTAATTTTACCCTAGGATTTGAGTGAATCGCTGGCCTAGCGCGCTTAACGCGGGGTAAATGCGAGGTTTATGATATAAAACATATTTAAGCTATTTATCGAGGTCTCGAGTTCTCGATATATTTTTCTAAAATGGGCGAGTTTCTAAAGTTTTCTCCCTTCAAGAATTCTCGACTAGAAACTATACTTCACACGTTAATATTGATACGCTGAACTTTGATTAATTTCAAATTTAATTTATTTTTTGTTCTCATCATAAAAACACATTTGGCGTCACTTCTTTGTAAGTAATTTTTTCGACTCAATCTAAATTTAGTATTCTAGAAAATTGCTATATACGATCATTGAGCTATTATAAAATTAACTATATGTAACAATATGATAATAAAAGATATATCTATTTAGTAAATATTAACCAAGTAGTAACTTAATTAGGATATGATTTAGGTTTTAATATAGGAAAAGGGATAGGAAGAGAGAAGAAGAATTTGAGAATAGGGAAACAATATCGTAATATATTTTTTCCGACGACATTAAAAAACAAAAATCAATATCTAACTTTTCCATCTACGAATCGACAAATCTGACTTTCCCAGAACAGCGTGTACAGTGAAGTAATATTCATGAAGTAGTCTTGTGTTTAGGAATAAGAAGAGTGAAGAGGGATTCAAAACGTAATCCAAGATAATGAGCCCCTGGGTGAGATAAGACGAACCGCAAGTGATATTTGAGAGAATACATGCAGTATGCAAATTGTACCGGTTACATATTTCCGCTCAGTGGAACCGGATCTAAACTAGGAAATATGGTCGTAAATTTTCCTGCCAAATATACAGCTAATACACAAATATTGAGTAGCTTATTTACTATTTTATTGGAACGAAGTTTCTTATCGCGCGTTGCGAAAGGGGGCTAGACGGAAAAAATTAAGACTAAAATGTGTAACGACACTTTTTGCTATAGTTGCTAGCGGGCGCGCTGCAAGCTGTGCGGCGTGCGCGTGCTTCTCTGTCTGTCTCTCTCTCTCTCATAGAAAGCGAGCCAGTTATTTTCGTTTTGTCTTTCTATTTCGCATTGAACAGTGTGGTGTCGCGACGATTATTTTTGTTGAGTGTGTACAGGTTTTTTGTACATAATAAATATTAACAATTATTATTATTATAACTTAAAATAAATAAAATTTTATTACAATTCCTTCACTAATTAATCGAAAGGAACTTCGTTCCATCCAGGTGTCCCTTGACACCTCTCAAGTTTTTTATTATTTATAACTAGTTTATTTAATTGACGATCTCCAATTGGATCAGATTAGCGTAATCAAGTGAAGTTAATAAAAGCTTACTGTTGTTCAAATATATGTAACATTATATGAAAATCAGTTAGTATAAGTATAATAAGAATAGTCTCAAATAGTTCTATAATTAAAAAAAAATAGCCCATGCAACGGTATGCAAAATCTTGTCTAAATTTTGATTTAGGTTTTTAAAATTATTAAAAGAAAAACTGGACATAATCGCGAGAGTAGTGGAGAGGTAAAACAACCAACATTTGCTTCGTCAGTACGGTTCTTCCACTCTCCCTCCTAGTGAGCTATCGGTAAACGGTATCACTGAAAACTCTTATATAACTCTTAAAACTCGAATATAAGAGATGAATGAAATGATATTTTTTATAAAATCATTCTAAAGAGGAAAATTTTATTGAACCTGAAATTATAATAGGAATAAATATTTTATTTTTAATTATTTTATTGAATGTATATGTAGTATATTTATATATATATATATATATATATATATATATATATATATATATATATATATATATATATATATATATATATATAATTTATTACGTTAAGTTGAGTTTTTTCTCGTAACAAGGTTACTTAACATAATATGGAGATATAAATTCTGAACAAAGAATTTACATAATAAAGCATTTATAGAAAGTGATGAATTACACAAATTCAATTAAAAATTGTACATGATATTAACGAAAACAGAAAGCAGCTTAAGTGAGCTTAAGTAACCTAGCGCTATATATTCGCTGTATATTCGCTTAAACTCATGATTTAATTTACAAATAACATAAAATCATTTATATATTTCTCTTAGAACTTTACAGTTACCACGCGGGATCTATGGTCAAACTGTTGTATATAGTAGAGACTGTTATCAGGGAAATTTAAAATGTCAGATTGGCTGAATGTTCCTTTTTCAATAGTCTGTGGAGTGTATGTCAAGGCAAAAAAGCTTATATATATACATACATATATATATATATATATATATATATATATATATATATATATATATATATATATATATGTGTGTATTAATGAAATACAGTTTGCTTATTACACATCTGTTGCAAAGGAAAAGTTTGTACCAGCAATCTAAATTGACTTACTCTCGCTTGCCGATTAATGTTTTCAACAAAGTGAGGTGAGTAGATACGTAAGTACATTACGGTTGAATATCAGCCACTGAGCGAACACTAGTCCGTATAATTTTATCAATTTACCTTACAAAACTTTCTAATTCCCAACATTTACAAATTATTGTTTTTAGTGGGCAAATGTATCTCGAAAACTCATATATAGCACAAATACCATATTTTTTTTATAGTCATCAAATATGATATTATTTTAATATTTAAAAAAAAATCCAAAGTACGATTTTCATTATTAATTTAATTATACAAGTGTTGTTAAATAATATAGCAAGTCAGCTTCTATCGACTCTCAAGTACAAAGTAAAAAAATTATAATCAATATTTTTTTCAGTAAATTATGCAATTATCAATATTGCAACATTAGCGCAAGGGCTAAATGTCTAATGAACGCATACAGAGTGCCGTGCTGTATCATCAAGTCGATATGTCTATACGACGCTATGCACCAAACACGTTAAATAATAAGCAATACGAGAGTTATTTCAAGTGTAAGTTGAAGTATTTTCCTTAAGTTTTTCGAAGTGAACCTCTTTAACTAGTAACTCAGATATTTTTTCGGAAGGAAACAACGTCCAGTAAAATTCATAGGTCGATTACGCAATTTCCGATATAACTTATTATATACACATGTATACATGATTTTATTTTTAAAAACTTTAATACTATTAATTATTTTATTTGTAAAAGTATACCAGCGAGGTATTCCTATATAAATATGGTGAGGATCGGACGATGAGGTCTGAAAATTAACGAAGGAACTCCTTAACGGATAGTGGTAAATCAACTATGATTCAATATATTTTATTTTGGTAATTATTACTTTGAAAAATAACTACATCATCGACGAAGTCAGGGTGTGATGATGAGTTTTGGAAATAAACAATGGAACTCCTTAACGAATGGTAGTAAATCAACTTTGATTCCATATATTTTCAACTGGAAGTTACTTCAATAAATTTAGCGAATTTGCAAAGTAAAATTTTGCGTATTTCATTTTAGTTACCATAAACCTCTAATTTCATATTTGAATTTTAATGATAATTGAATTAACCTATTTGTAATACTCTACTTAAATACGACTTTTTATTACTCACTGTAATAAATGTCAATATTACGAAATTTAATATGACATAGTTATTTTAAATTTAATCTCTTTAGGAAAACTTGCCACAGTCAAGTTTTCCTAAAGAGATTAAAACTCAAAAAAAATTTAGTTCAACCGGGCGTAAAGGTTACTCGCACTCATTTTTTTTAATTAACATTCTGTTTACGATAATAAAACATTGAAATGTATTTATCATCGAGAAAATATTATAATTAAAAGTAATATTTTTTACTGAAAAATAAATTATTGAACCGCTATAAAGGTCAAAATTAAAGGACAATGTTACGAATTATTTCCGTGCTATATTTTGTAGAGGAAACAAAGGAAAAGCTTGCTATGCTAATTAACCAACAACCTGTATACCAATCGTGCTATATTAATTACAAGTTTAATTGAAATTTATATCCCTCCCTAATTTCAATGTTTGTAATATTTAAATTCTTCTTATAATTTATTGACATGTTACATAAATGATCAGAATGTTACGTAATATAAATATTTTCTTGAAATAGTTTTATCATTTACCAAAATCGTATTTTGTGTTTATTAATAAAATTATTTCTTTATTAAAAGCTGTGTCTTTTTACAATTTTAATTATATTATCTTGTTTATTTCTTTCATAGTAACGTCTTTTATGGTTCCATATGTCAAAAGGAAAAACGGAATCCTTAAAAGTTCCCTCATTTACAACTAAAGAAACTATGTGATGTAGTATTATTTCTACTTTCTTTAAGTTCTTTACCATGACCGGTAGGTTTCATTGTATTACAAAATCTTCAGGTGGACTATTAGCAAAGAAATGAAGATGTAATACAACGAAACCTAGGTAGAAATTAAAAATAATACTACATCACATTGTTTCATTTAGTTGTGAATAATGAATTTCTACAAAATTATCGCCAAATATATTCAATACTCGCTTATTTATTTATTATCTACTTGTCTATCACAGCTGTTTTTTCTAAAGAAATGTTAGGTATAGAAGCTTAAAATTTGACATATTATCGGATCATATTAGCACCACAAAATATCTATGTAGTAATTTTAGGAGCAGAAAATTAAGTACATAATTTTTTTTTTAATTTTTGCATACCGTATATGTATCTTTTAAAAGGTCTAGTTACTAAAAAAATCAAAAATATTTTTGTACAATTAATTTTTAGTGCTATAACTTCAGATATGCACCAAAATGTGTAAAAAGTGCAATCTCTCGTTAAAACTGAAAACTATGAAAATGTACAATTATTTAAATCAGAGTAAAAGATTAGAGGAGCATTATAACGATTATGCGATTTCGTGTAGTTTTTGAGAAATCCGCGATATTTTTATGCTAGCGAAAGATATATTAGGCAATATATCAATACGTTCAAAAATAATATTAACGTTAATAAACAATTTGTTAAAAATCTTTTGTAACCTTAAGTGTTTCAACTTCTTTCTATCTATATAGATATGGAACCTTCAACGTGTGAGATTTATTCGTACTTGACAAGTTTTTTTTAAACGGATAGTATATTTTAAAAATTAGGGTTACGGCATGACATACCCAAGAATCAAACTCAACAATCCGTCAAGCGCTCACATGTGAACAAACTATATTCACCAAAATATTTATGTCGCGTAACACAAACGCAATTTTATTTTAAAGATCATATTACTAAATAATAGGATATGTTATGATAATTACTTTTGTACCAATAAAATTAACCAATTTCTAATGCACGATAAATCATTTCCAACCAACCATTTCACTTTACACATTCGATTCCGCAAGCTGCTTAGAGTCGACTGTACTCTAAAAACATTTTTTATTATATTAAGTAATGTTATAAATGTCATAATATTTATTAATTTGACACAGTGCTCGGATTTGTTTTGTGAACAACGGATTTAAGTACCCCCATAAAAACACAATTAAATCGGGTGACCTAGGTGGCCACGGTACGGTACCGTTTCGGGATATGTTTTTTTCTGGAAATAACTGCCGCACTGCATTCATGGACACATTAGCAGTGTGAGCTGTGGCCCCGTCCTGCTGGAACTATGTGCTTTGGTTGAAGGTTGGACTATTCTGTAGTTCTACTCTGAAAAAGTAATTTAACATCTGGGTATATCTCTCCGAATTCACAGTTACAGTTTGGCCACGTTGATTTTCAAAGAAATAAGGCCCTATGATTGCAGATGCAGACATGGCACACCAGACTATTACTTTAGGCTTATGTAAAGGCTCTTGATGCATTTGTCTTGGGTTGTGGACATCCCAGTAACGAAAGTTCTGCTTATTAACATATCCTCCAATGTGAAAGTGAGCTTCGTCACTAAAGAATATGTTGCCCATCCAGGTAGCAGTACGAAATCTCAACAACATCACCTCCGCGTAAGTTTTTCTTAATTCAAAGTCAGAATCATGTAATTCTTTTTTCGCATTATTACCTTTAAAGTTGATTTCGGAATTCCCAATATCGATGAACGTGTCAGTGATGCAGTGATAAACGGGGATTTTCAACGACAAAAACCATAACACACTCGACATTTTCATCCGTGGCTACCAATGGTGTAGGTCCTGGCCTGGGCCTATTTAATGTTGATCCTGTAGCTCTGAACCTTGCTACCCATGACTAAATGAGGTCGATCGATGGTCCATCACGTAATCGACGAATACTGTAACGATTATTAAATCGACGGCGTGCTACAGACAGCGAAAATCTACTCGAAATGTACACCTCGACGGCAAAAGCGCGGTGCTCTCCACTCCACTCTTCCATGGCTACTAAACCATCCGCACCGCTTGCGATTCTAACGACGCCCTCTTATGTGTTGCGTTCAGAAACTATGTTTGTTCAAACTTTGAAATCTGCCACTGGACACCTCTATATTTTGACATAAGAGTAACAATATTGTTCTCCTAAAAACTGTGGATCTAACATCAACGCTATAGTTTTTTAATAAATTTTAAATAACTTTCCAGTAATTCTGTTTTTTTTTCATAATTTTATGTGTATAATTTGTAGAGATAGGAGGATTATGTGTTTTTTGTGTATATTTTGAGAAATATTACTAGAAATTTCTCACGCAAAATTGTGAAAAATTAATTTTACCCGCCTTTTTCAATTGATACGACCAAGTGCAATAACTCGTTTATACAAAACTTGCACCCACCAAACTTTTCTACCAAACATATTTTTATTTTTTTACTCATACTCTGATCCATGTACAGGTCAGAATTGAAAATTGGCATAATAATGAAGCTTTCGTTATGAACTCCAACGCCAGCTTTCTAATTCAAACAAATTTTGTGGAAAACAACTGTAACGTGTAGATGCAGGAGTAATCTTAAAAGACTTTCCTTTATTACCCTTGAAGATTTAGATCATATTAGTGCGAAACCTTATAAACAGTTAATTACAAAATACGAATAACCATGAAATTTATATCCAACTTCATACACTTTAAATCTGTTGGACACAGATTTTTACTACACAATTTATATATCTCCTAATACTGGATAGTAAGTCTTATTGGGGCGCCCTATAATTATAATATTATAATTAATTAAAGATCAAAATATTACATAATATTGACCAAAACGTTTGCAGGACCGTTTCAATTCTATTATATATTCATGTGTAAAAGCCGCAGAAACAATGCAGAAAAAAAACCGGGTACAGTATCATAAAAATAAAGTATTATTTTAACGCACATATCATCAAAGTCATCTTTAACAACATTTGTCGTTTACATTAGAAAAGCATCGTGAATGACCAGTCACTATTTTCCTAAAGTAGTTCCAATTAATCGTATGTAATTTACATCAACAATGTACCACCTCATAGTCAATTACATTAGGTTTAAAAGCCGCAGATAAAAAGGAAGAAAATAACTGGTCAACAATATCATAAAAATAAAGGATTATTATAACGCACATATCATCAAAGTTATTTTTAAAAGCTTTGCCATTTACATTAGAAAAGCACCGCGAATGACCAATTACTATTCTAAAGTAATTATAATAAATCGTATGTAATTTACATCAACAGTGCACCGCTTTATAGTCAATTACATTATTCTTCAATATGAATATCTTGATCTACATTTAGAATGCCGCGAGGCTAATGAGTTACATAAACGCTCAGTTGAAATGATAATTACAGACTCGTAATGGACAAAATCGTTACATAAAACTTTACTTTTTTGTAACATAAACATTTTATGGTACATTAATTTTCCAGTCTTCTTAACTTTTGTAGTTGCGTAATTTCACTCCAGGTTATTATAAAACCTCGACATAACTTTATGTATTTTTATAATTACGAGAGCGTCAAGAAAGTAAATTTCCCTATTTTTATTTTAATAATGAAAGTGTGGCAGAACTGTGATTATGAAGGAATATTTAATGCAATGTAATGAATTTTGACTACAAAGAATGAGTCGATATCCGATGTCTATCATAAGATAAGCAGAGTATATAAAGAAGATGTGATGTCAATAGAAATGTTGCAGCATTTGTGTAAAGCTTTCATGAATCGGCAAGAAAACCTGCGTGAGGGAAAGAAAAACGGATGATCTTCGTTTTGACAAACAATGACCAGTTTGTCAGAAGTATTTGGTTAATAGTAAATCTATCGCTCTCTTCCCACTACAATTACGTTTTTTACAAAAAATGAGCCTGATGTCCATTATGGTTTTGTGTAAAGAAAATGTGATGTCAGTGCAAATATTGCAGCGTTTGTGTAAAGCTTTTATGAGTAGACAATAGACGATCTTCGATTTCCGGTAAGCAGTTGGTTTTGAAACGTTTCGTGAAGTTGTTAAGGAAGACTAAGAATTGATGATGCACGAAATTTTGCAGAATGACGTGTGCCTTATCTATTGAGTGAGGATTATAAAAAAGCGGATAGAAACAGTTCAACGATTCTTGGAAATGTTTGAAAATGAGGAGGAAATCTTGTTTTCTAAATACGGTAAGAAATCTGGATTCACCACGTTATACTTGAAACCAAACAATAAAACATGGTTTGGAGACAAAAGTAGCAGGATGCCCCAGTAAAGCAAAGATTAGAAAGTCCGTCGAAGCAGTCTACAGCGTTCAACATAGAAGAGTTCTGCTGGAAGCTACCTCTGAAAAGGTAAAATCATAAATACAAACCGGTATTGGAAGCCTTGACTAAACTCCTAATGGTTAGAAAATTTATATTTATGCTTGACAATACAACACCACATTTTGTACACTCAAATCTAATATTGCTTGAAACTTTCAGAAGGAAATTTTTTATTGCATCCGTTTTTCGTTTTGCTTGCAACTTTATGTGCTTGAACTTTTAATACAACAACCTATTTATATAATATAATAGCAGAACATACACAATACCTCAATATTAAACATAGTTATACCGTATTTTCGATCGGCTTATTTATATTTAAATCGGGGCAACTTCGGGGGGAACTTTTGCTAGCATGATTTAACTACTGAAAACGCCATCTATTGAATAAGACGTATAAGTATTATTCTGTACTCATCTTAACTGATATATTAAATATATAAACATTGTTAAATCTATATACGTTTTCCTTGACTTAAAAACATAACATAAAAAATCACAAAGCGGTATAGTTAAAAGACACGAGTAAGAGACTGATTTCATAAAAACCAAATATAAGGAAGTAGTGATTTGCCTTTTTAAGCTATTTTAACAGGTATAAGCATATTTTACTGGAAAAATATAAGATAATCTGGAAAAATATATATTAGAAGTTCAGTAGCACTTCAGTGTAGTTAGCATCTTTCTCAATAAAAAAAATTGTGTCTTAATTACAGGAAAGAAATTAAAACTAACCTGATTTGTAATTTATCTTCAGAATATGTGGATTCAAAAATGCACCAAATAATAAAAAATAATTTAAAATTCGTAATTATTTCGCTAATTGACATTTTCCATGTGTTATTTTTCTCCTCCCAAAAACATAAATGAATAAATGGAGCAACATACGTTTGAGACACTTTCAATAAAAAAAAGAGTTGAAATATAAACCAATTCCTAGTTCCAAATAATTTTTATTGAGTCAAATTCTGTATGAAAGATTTAAATATCTATATTTTTTATCATTGTACATGCAATATACCTGCATTCTTATATGATAAAACAACAGGTCTTTTGTCAAATTGCTGTAGTAAGCCGAGGCAAGCAAGCAAACCTTTTGTAGGTCCTTAAATACAAATTAAGACAATTACAACCAATTTTTTTTTTAAATAAAGTTTTTTGTAATACACTGTCTCAGCATTACCTCAAGCATTATTTGTAACGACCCAAATCAAGGAATTATCTTCATCTCACATGTTAGAGAAGAATCAGAAAAAAAAGTCTTGCTTTACCAGTTAACTGACATCTTGTCTCTTAAATTCTAGTCGATCTTCTATGGAGATAGACTGAAGCACAGAAACTGTTGCTTATTCAAATATTCATGGGATAAGACGAGCAACGAAATTCTTTTAAATTAAATGTCTGGAACAAAATTATTACAGCTATCTTGTTCAACAAAATTGGTCTAATCGTAAAATATGTCCTTGTCCAAAATGAAAGTTTATTTTTGTCTTTACTGCCCAAATTTAACAAGGACACTCTGCTATTAGTAATTTACACTTAGACGTACAACAAAGACACTTAAGGCGAGTTATAAATTATTCAACCCACAGCCTACAATTCTGAGTCACAAAATTAGTTACATAAACGAATAACCGACCCTGAAACGAAAGTAACCAGTCGACGAAGGAAACTAAAAACTTAGTAAATATTCCAACTAATTAGGAACCGTGTAATTTATCAAACTAAGATATGGTTTACCAATTGAAAAAAATCTCAAATAAGATCTTAATTATAACACAATATCTATATTCATTATGTAATGGATACAACTGAGATAGTACTGCCTTTGTTTGTAAGATATAATCAACCAGTATGCCCTTAGATACGTTTTTTTGGGTGTACCACGTTACGTATAAATGAAATTATTTTGTATTTACTTCATCAATAATATATACTTACACATGTACACGAACACACTTACACGCCTATTTTAAATTATTCGAATACACAAGCCTATTTCAGAAAACACTTTTGTTTTCTGGAATAGGCTTGTGTATTCAAAAATATATTTTGTATTTAAAAATAGAGCATTCCCCCTCTTAGTTTCGCAACTACTGAACCAAAAATCATGAGAAGATTGGGTTGGTAAAACCTGAATGCAGATTACAGAAAAATTATGGAGATTACCTTAGATTTTATAACATGGTGCATAGTTTACACACCATGCTTCGCGTCTCTAAAACATATGGTAGGTATATATTACTTTAGATTGTGAAAAATAAATATTTGTAAATAATTTAATAGAAATAATGTCTACTCTTAAATTTTTACGACTCTGTAAATATATACGGAACCCTTACAGTGAGAGTTCTACTGGTACTTGACAGGTTTTTTAAACCCTAGTAAAATATACGAAACTGGATTACTTTCGTTCATATCATATTCAATGCATTTTTCATATTATTCTAATATATACGCCTTTTTCCCAAAACGTTGATACGCCTATTTCATTTCATTCGAATACACACGCCTATTTCAAAAAAACATGCTCGTTTCATGTTATATTCTAAATTATCCCTGTTTCATCTCATAAGTTTAGTTTCTGTACGATACGCCACGTTGAGTCTGACACATTTAGTCGAATCATTTGCAGTAATTTCAAATTAAAAAGGGCATTTAAATATCCGCACAGAAAAACAAACAAAACAAACACCGTCGTATTATTCAAACTGACGCAGTTGGGTGGAAACTAGAACAGCAAAATAGATCCATCATTTAATATTTTGTTTAATCTACGTCGCAATTAGATATCACTGGAAGATAAACAGTTACAGCAAAATAATATGAAAGGAAAACAGGAAAACCGGAAACCAAGAGAGAACTGACTGCCAAAGAGAAATGATAAAATATGTCAGAGGGAATACGTACCGCAAAATAGTTTAATCAAAAAAGGAATATGATAATTATAACGCAACATTTAGGAGTTCGGCAAATGGTCATAAGTAATCAGACCCACTAGTAAAAATTGATAGATGACTATGAAAATGCAGATATTAAGACAAAAACACATTTTGCATCATTAACACGTTAATATTTAACAATAAATTCACGGCGTACACGGTGAAAAAAGGATAACGATTTTGCCACAACACTCACTAATGGATCATAAATACTCGTAAAATTCGTAAATATTTTTTAAACTTTTAAACCAGGTTTTTTGGCCACATCTACTTCCAATACATAAAAATATTATTTTTAAATAATCTACTTATTTATTAGGATATCAAAAAATCAGTCGAATAATATTTTAACTAATGGGTGTTATAAAGAATCAAATATTCCTTTATGGATCAAAAGCCAAATAAGGAAAAATATCACTTTTTGTATGGAAAAAACAATAAATAAATAAAGGTAATATTTCTTTTGCGTTTACAAAATAGTTATTGCATGAACTGTCACTTTTTTAAGAAATTATTTTCAGTACCCGTAGGTTTCAAACATTCCACTATTATTATTATTTCGATGAAAAATTATTTTTTTGTTTTTGGTGTACAAATAATAATCAAATTCTGTCCGCTCAATGTGAAATGTTACACTTATTTTCACCGATGTTCTTTACAAAGATAAGTTGGATTTATTAGATCATGATCTATAGCTCTATCCACTCATATTGGCCTATAAAACTTCATATATTCACAAAAAATCACAAAACATTCTTGGACCAAAAAGAAATATTTTGCGAAGGAAACATAAGCGAAGTGAAACAAAAAATCACTGAAAGTTATTCTACTTCTCACGCATTACCGGTAATGTTAATTAATTATAGAAACTATTCAGGTAGTATGGTCAGAAGAGAAAAAGGGGAAGTCACCACTGAGTGTAGTAACTTTATTTGTAAGGTTTCTAAGCTTAGTAGCACTTACAAACCAGATAAAAATATAATATAAAGATAAAATAAAATTATTTTGATTATTTTATTTTATCTTTTTCTGTCTTTAAAAGATAAAATAATAAAAATAAAGGATCAACTAATGACGAAGCGAGTGATGAGAAGTTATCGAATCTTCTCAAACATTGTAGCTATGTTATCAACATAAATACAGTATTTATTGTAAGTGGGAACATTGGTAATTTCACAATAATTTAATATCGAAAACCGAAATTGTAAAGTAATGTAATAATATATTAAGTATATTTACTTAATAAACGTGTTTTATATAAAATATGAAAGTGAGTTTTATAAAAAAAATACGAGGGATCCAAACTTTGAAGTAATTTTAATATTAATCACCATTAAATGAAACTACGTGATGTAGTATTATTTCTACTTTCTATAATTTCTTTACCACGACCTAGGTTTCGTTGTATTACAACATCTTCAGGTGGGATATTAGCAAAGATCTGCTTTCTAATATCCCACCTGAAGATGTTGTAACACAACGAAACCTAGGTCGTGGTAAAGAAATTAAAGAAAGTAGAAATAATACTACATCACGTAGTTTCATTTAATTGTGAATAATGAATTTCTAGAAAATTAACGCCAAATATCTTCAATATTTAATATTAATATTACAACTAAGAAAATGACAAAACAAAAATTGTAAAATTAAGCATATTTATGTAAAATTAACATATTTATCACTCAATTATTTATTCATGATTTGTGCACAGTCAAAATCAAAAATGGCTGTCTTTACTTGACAGTGAATAACTACTTTATACATCATTGTAGAATGACTGATAAAAACAAAGTTCAAGGGAATTTTCTTGCTATTCAAATGGATTCGATAGATTTTACGAAAAGAATTTATTTCAGTACAATGATTTAAATTTTAAAAAAATGCAATTTTTGTTTCCTTTTTCGTTTAAAACTGTAATAATACAAAAGTAGTGGATAACAAAAATCAAAAGAACTTTTAATGTGAAATCTAACTTTTAATGTGAAATCAGAAACATAAAACGAAATTTTTTTAAATTTTAATGAACAGTTTTTTCACAAAATTACACCTATGTAAAAATTATCCAAAATTTTCGCCGATTATTTAATTTTGCTGAGTAGCAGAGATATATACAATGACTTTCACTTTTTTTTTAAATAAAAACTAAAATATTGGTGAAAGTCGATAGAAAAACATAGATTTTAAAACTAAACGGTACACAAGAGACGATGTTTCCGCTGGGCTCTTACTAATACCAAAAGTTGAGGTTATTTTTTAAAATAAGTAGTAAGCAAGTATATCTAAAACATATTTCAAGGTCAAGCAGACAAAGCAGGAATATCGAAATAGTAAAATAATTTAAAAATAAAATACAAACAACAAATATACAATAAACACATAAAACCATAATAGAAATGAATTAAATAAATTACTCAAGTTACAACACTTTATTTAGAAAAATTTATATAATTTTAAGCTTCTGCCTCAAAAGTGGAACGTCGATTATTTCTTCATATCCGCTTGCCCATCCGTACGTCACAGCATCATAACTGAAGTTTAAAACCAATTATGGTGAAATTTTGTAGAAAGACGTCGTGATTATGTGACCGCAAAGAAATGTTTCTTAATTTATTTTTAGGGTTTCGTAACCAATCCTGAAACTCCAATAAATCACAGCCAATTTACTTCCAGACTATTAGTGATATAAGACTGAATGTCATGGTTATGCATGTTTACAACGTAAATAAATTTATAAATTAAAACCTTTAAAATTCACAATTAAATGAAACTACGTGATGTAGTATTATTTCTACTATATAGTAGAAATAATACTACATCACGTAGTTTCATTTAATTGTGAATAATGAATTTCTACAAAATTAACGCCAAATATATTCAACCTTTAAAATTGTTTTTTTTGATACATTAAAAGTAGAAGTGAATTATTTTTCACGCAGTGCATTGTGTGGAGTACCATTGATACTTTTCCGATAATGAAATGAATTAAATAAATTTTTAGTTTTACAAAAAAATAAGCTTTAAATTGGTCCCTATTGTTATAGTTACTTATCTCCTCCCTCTATCGGCTAAACCGATATTTTTGAATATCTGAAAAACATTACTAATACTAGTACAGATACTGAAGTTAAGAGGTAAATTATTACCGCTAAGTAAGCTCTACTAGCTTACGAGTAATAGTCGACCAACTTATGACATGTAGTTGGGTCTATAAAAAGTACACATAAACTCCACACAAGTGACTAAAATGAATTAAGAAAATAATATTTATTTTTCAATGTTTATTTATTATGCATGTGAAATGTACACTAAGTAATATATTAATCAATTTACATGATGAAAAATTCAAATCGTAAATAGTTTAATACAAATATTATGTACCATTAAATGTTTATAAGTAGGTGCCTTAATGTGAGTAGAATCCTCGTAATGCGAGTTCTACTCGTATTTGACAGATTTTTTGAAGTACACCGAAATCAAAGTTGGAAATAAAAACCACAATTTTTTTTGATGAGATTGATAAAATTTTCTGAAATTATATCGAAAGTGTGCAGTTATTTACATTTTCTACAAAAGTGTCTCCTTAGAGAAATATGAGGATGAACTTTCATAAATAAATTAAAGATAACCAAGTTTTTTTTTTCCACATTGCAAATATATACTCAAAAGTATATTAACATACATAGTAAACATTTATATATATATATATATATATATATATATATATATATATATATATATATATATAAATACATTTTAAGAAAAATATTATAGACTTGACGCGTCTATAATATGTTTCTTTTGTTAAAACTTTCATAAGTATTTAAATGTGTACAGAATTCTCATAGTGAGAGTTCCACTCGTACTATAGGTTTATTAATATTCACGGACAAGAATATAAAAAAATAAGCTTTTTCTTAAACATTATATCTATCAAAATATTTTCTTCATATTGAATATATTTGGCGTTAATTTTGTAGAAATTAATTATTCACAATTAAATGAAACTACATGATATAACATTATTTCTACTTTCTTTAAGTTCTTTACCACGACCTAGGTTTCTTTGTATTACAACATTTTCAGGTGGGCTATTAGCATAGATTGTTGCTAATAATCCATCTGAAGATGTTGTAGTACAACGAAACTTAAGAACAATCTTTGCTAATAGCCCACCTGAAGATGTTGTAATACAACGATACCTAGGTCGTGGAAAAGAACTTAAAGAAAATAGAAATAATACTACATAACGTAGTTTCATTTAGTTGTATATATTCCACAAGTATTTACTAAATATATGGCTGCCAGAGTAAAATAAATTGATTTAGTATTTTGCTTTAGTATTTCGTAGTCAAAATCACTCCTTTTTGTAATTACACTGTATTCAAGTAAATAAATTTAAGACATTTGTTTATATCTATATATTAATACGTAAAGAGAAAATGTGTACCACTTTTTAAGCAAATTGCGCACACAGAGGAGCATAAAATTCGGCATAGTTACAGTTTATATGGAGAAGTAGTGTAGAAAGATAAATTTTACATATAATATGTGTTAAAAATACATTAAATTGCATATACAAATACATTAAAAGATTCATTGTTTACGTTCAACAATAAAAGTTTCATTGTTTACGTTCATACTGTCAATGTCAAACACATAGTCCTTTGTCCTTTGTCAAATAGTCGCACAGCGTAGAGATTATCACCAAAAAATTTAAAAATGTCAGATTGACTGAATGAGTTTCACGTAAACATATAACGTTCAAAGTTAAAAATCGAATTTCGTCCACCACTAGATATATATATATATATATATATATATATATATATATATATATATATATATATATATATATATATATATATTATATATATATATATATTTATATATATATATATATATATATATATATATATGTATATATATATATATATATATATATATATATATATATATATATATATATATATATATATATATAGAAACATTCATGTACATTTTATGAGTTATATTAAGAGACATAATGGGATTCCACAAATGAGTCCACCCATTATGGTTAATTATAGCTACGTGCATTACCTTAGCAGGTGCCGAGCTGGATGGCTCGTCGAGCAGGTGCCAGAGGCGCGGGCGCAGGCGACGCCAACAGCCGGGCGGCGCCTCCTCCAGGCCAAAAAGCCGCAGGAGCGCCTCCTCGCTTGGCCGCTCCGTGCACACTTCTAACTTATCCAGGATTGCCAACGTCGCCTGCAAACAAACATACCGCGCATCGTGAACATGTTATAAATTACTAATAATAAGTAAATTCCAAAAAACTATAACCACCCCTCTAATGAAGAAACTAAAGCAACTTTTCCGGTATCAGTGAAAATGATACTTTTATCATTTTACTGTGTGAAGAAAAATAACTGGAAATACAAATAATTCTTATATAATTTTTTTCATTCTCAATTCGCCCATGAGTGGTCAAATTAACGGAACCTTATATTTTCCCCAATCTAGGAAGAGCCCGCTAAAATGTAAAGCTTACATTTTCAACAATTTTAACTATCTAGATGAAATATTGTAAGTGAAAACATCAGATAAAGATGTCGATTAATAACAAACTAAGGAATGTCCATATGGAGAGGAATTGTTTTTTTTCGTTTCGGTACTCCATTATGTGAGAGATTATTTAAACCATTTTCTAAGCTTGAAAGCCATTTGTGAGATATTAAAAATATATATATATCAGAGGACGCAAGATGCACGATAAAAATGAAACTCGTCCCGCTTTGTGAACTTCGTACAAAACGAATGTTCTTTAGAAAATTATGTCGTAAGACGAGAAATAGAATTACTAAATCGTGTGAAATAAAATAATGAAACAATAATAAAAAAAATAAAAGCCAGTTTACTCTTGCATATTTCTTCGCTGCAAGGAATTCCAATTGAAAAATCCAAAAATAACCTCGAATAATTAGTGAGATCATGTTGCATTCATAAATGTGTTTCGTGGAGTAAATTTGGAGCTCTACCTTTATACATATCAAGCGTTTTTTATGTTACACGGTAAATACTGCTATTATGCATATGCATATATATATACACATATGTTTATGCATAAAGATTCCACGTTTTTTAATTAACGACTTCTTTTGATTTTCAACTTCTTTTGATTCTTTAAATACTTTTGATTGATCTAAAATTAGACAAGGTGGCTTGGCCAATTTTTTTCGACAGGAGAAAATTTCCAAATTCGGGTTACATCACGAGCGTGTTGTGCCAACCGTTGACTCTACACCGGTATATTATCAGTATTCAGACATGAAAATGAGTAAACACCAGTTAACGTAAACATTTTCATCAGCATCTTTAGAATCATCGCCCAAACATTAACCTTCTAACCGAGGATATTAAGGCCCCCACCGTGAAACCAGTTAGTTCTGTTCACCATACGACCTTGGTCTTCGGATCTGCTCCTGCATCTCGACACAAATTTGTTATGTATTTATTTAACTCTGTTCGTCACTATACATTTATCTGTAAATATGTTTCAATATTTTAAAATATTAAAGTTAATCATTGATTGTCTAAAATACTCCAAGCCAAATAAAATATATTTTGCGTCTCCGGACTTCCCGATATAGTTGATTGGTTTTGAAAATAGCTTTCTATTGCTCGGACAAACATAATTAGGACAGTCGGTAGGATCTAGTCGAGCAAGTTGTTCGGAACTCGGAAAATTCATGTTTGTTTCAACAATTCATCGACCACATCCTGAATCTGTGTTAAACCACCCGACGAGCCGCGACTACCTTATATTGCACAGAAATACAATTGATGAAACGTAATTGGCACAATTGGCGTAACATAATAAACGCAGAGAAATATTCAATGACTACAAAGGTAATTGGACAACCATAAATAAGACAGAAAAAAAATCAACCGAGAGTACTCGTTTAAATGTTAATTACCAAAAATTGCGATCATTTATCAAATTCTTTATAGAATCTTTAAATCTAATTTATACATCAATTTATTACAATTGAATTTGATTTAAAACTTATTACTGCTATTATTCAATTGTATTCTACTGTGGTCCATGGCGGTGTGATTACAATTTTGATTATATTACTAACTAATACCGTTTAATCACGTTTTAAACTCGGGTTATAGATCAAATAACAAATTTACTATTTATGTTAAATGAAATATTCACATATATCAAAAATTTCAAATAATTAATAAAAGTAACATGAAAAACGTTGCGTTATAAAAGGCCCTACTAAGAATTACACCGAATTCTAATGGCCATGCCAACAAGTTATTTAGATATATGATTACAGGTAAAGCCATTTTAGAACAATTTTTTGCTGAAACTTGGAAGAAATAAAAAAAATATCATATTTAATCAACCGATTAACGCGACGAGACCACGCTTAACTATAGTTTATTTAATTTAAAACATCGCGATTATGGCAAGGTGCAATTATCCCATGAACTCTGTTTAAGCTTAGTGTAATTAATGTGGTGTTTTCTTTACCATAATTAATGTCGTGTTCCCCCAATAATTATTAATGCGGAGAAAAGTTACGCTTTCGTAGAGATAAGTAATCTCTCATTCTGTGACATAATTCTTAGTATGTCATGCCGTATTTTAACCGTTTCCATTTAAAACAATTTTAGGACAATAAATTTTGAAACTAATTCCCGAAAATATACTCAGTCGTTTAAAAAAAATCAAATCACTTAAACTACGAAGAATAATAACATTCATTCAAAGTTGCAAAAGTTATGGGTGTATGTTCCATTTTAAAAGTAAAAACTAAAAATTTGGTAATCAAATTAAACATCGGATTTCGACGATCGACGAAACACAAATTTATAGTAAAACTTATGGATATCCATACGTTTTACTATAAATTTACTCATAAAAAAGAAGACCAAGATCACGGTTGGACGGTGGGACGGGCGGCCTCTACATAGAAATGCGATAAAAAGTTAAACTAATCCACCAAAATAAAATGGAGACTGGTCGTAGAATACTGAAAATTTTACAAAAAACGTCAATAGTAAGTACCCGATTCCTAATATAAGCGACATACTCGACAAATATTAACAACTTGACCGTTGCCAATATTTTTTCTCTTTTTATCTTGTCAGTGGCTTTCATCAAATCATAATGCATCCAGATGTTATCAAAAAGACCCCATTTAGTTTTAAAAATAGTTATAATGTATTTTTACGATTGCCTTTCGTATTTAAGATGCACCACCCACTTTGCAATGCATAGTGGAAAATATCTTAAGAGGATTACAAAACGTAACATGACCCATTTATTTTTGAATTTAGAATTATTTTCTCGGCATCCTTATATAAACATTTAATTAATTTAGAAAAAGTTTTTCGGAGATTCAGAGTCAAATTTTAAAATTCCACTTAATAAATCCGAATTTTTGAAATATGAAAAATTCTGTCTCTTATATAATAACTTCCAAAGGAATCAAAGAGAATCCGGCCAAAAGAAAACCTATAAAAAATATTCTATTTCGAAAACAAAACGTCATTTTATACCTCATTAGATATGATACAAAATGCATTCCTGGTGTCACGAAAATAATAACATTTAAAAAATATCTCAAAAATATATCGAAAATAGGTTTAACCATTGTTACATTTTTTTTATATTATGCCAAGTAGTTTTAATACACAATCCGACACTTCAATATCCTAACTTTGAAAAAGAATTTGTATTAACCACATTGCCTAATTTTCCCATAGCAGTATTATTAAAATATCCTATAAGATCCGACAAACCAATTGCTCATGTTGCTTATATTTCACGATTTTTTACGAGAGCGAGATAAACTACAATACGATAGAAATGAAACTTTTAGCCATAGTCTAGGCCAGGAAATATTTCAAACCATATTTATTCGTAAGATAGTCCACCATAGTATCCGAACACAAATCGCTGCAGTGGATGTTTTCCTTAGAAGAAGGCGTCTCAATCTAGAGAAATTTGATTACAAATTAATTTATAGATAGGCCGTTAAAACTTGATTACAAATAAATTTATAGTAACTTAATTTATACTAATGCCGATGCCTTATCATGTGTAGAAATAGAAAATAATAATACACTTGAAATTAACCTGTCCGAGGAAGCCATTGTGGAAAACATGTCTTTAATAGTAAACTCAACAGAATTATCCCAATTATCTGACATAGAAGATGTCCTTCCAGAAAATTAAAATTCAGACAGACAAATAATTCACACTAATTTTGAAGATCCGATATTAGAGATCACGTTGACAATTGATCCATTCAATTTATTTAAAAATTAAAAAAAACTATATGAGTTTACCGACCGTCATCTAAATTAAAAATTGTAGAAATAAAAAACAAATTATTGCGTAAATTAGCACTAGTGATACCCAAAAGGACATAATTACACTATTTAAAGAATATATTAAACCAAATATTTGACATTACACATGTTTACCTGATGAAAAACATATCCCCTAATTTTGACTACCCTTGAGGACACTTAAAAATTTAGCATATGAACTTTGCAAGACGGTACTGACAGATATCAGAAACATGGAATCACAACTTTAAATAATAAAAGCGTGTCACTACAGTAAAACTAATCACCGTGGAATACATGGAATGGAACAACACATTAGACGTAAATATTATACAAATAAAAATATTACCGAATATGTAAATAATTGCACTATTTTCCAAACTAATATATAAGAAAGAAATCAATTGAAATGTTTGCAATTTCCAACCGAAATTGTTTAACTATAATAAACATTTTCTTCAAATAGGCACAGTTATATTCCCTAGAAAGCTTTACAGCGATTAGAGTCGTGAACACATTAAATATGTTTATGTCACACTACGCTCTAGCAGAATTACTATGACCAGGGAACAGAATTAGGAATCTTCAAATTAAAGAATTTGCACATTTACATAAAGTAAGTATTCATTATACAAGTAACATAAAAATTTCTCTCTGAAATTGCTCTCCACATTATTCGATATATAACGAATTAATATTGCACGCTATATTTGGTTACAATAATTATATTCATTCCATTACTAACAAAAAAATCTATTGAACTAATAAATAGTCATATAAATCATCAGACCTATTCGATATTGATGTATAAATTATATATTAAAAAAAGCTTACAACGATTTTCTACAGCCTTCTTAATGAACACTACAGCCTTCTTAATGAAAACAAACAACCGTTATGAACCCATGACTAACACAGAAAACACCCGGTTTTAAATAAAGCATCCCTTACTTACTAAATACAAAACTAAACCGCGATACATTACTCGTAAAGAGTTAAAGATATAGAATTAAAATTAATGGATGGAAAAGACCATATAACAAACAGAAAGAATATTTAAAAAAAACCCTTATTAAAGAAAAGAAATTGTTGAAGGATTCTCCTGATTTTCTCAACCAATCGCAGAAAAAATTAAACTAACAGCACTTGTCAATAATCTTGGTATATTACCATTCAAATTAGGGTGTATAAATGAAAAAAATAAATCACGTCTTTTTATATCATAACGATATTGAAGAACTAAAATGCAAAATAACTAAACCTCAAATTCAAATTAATAAGAGCGGAATAACGGACTGTTCTCTTAATTCATCATACACGACACTGTTTCATAAATATCGTCGTGGGCTGGTATACATAATCAGAAGCATAATGGACTGGTATACATAATCAGAAGCATGATTGGAACCTTAGATCTAAACGATGCGATAAGTAAGTAAAATTATTATTGCAATTAGTTTCAGGCAGCCACTACCGGAAAATAACAAGGAGACAATTAAAACAATAGTAAATAACCAGACCAATTTAAATAACCCCATATTTTCAGATTTTAATAGAAATAGATAGTGTGTACCAATTGGCAAAAATTAGCATAATTAAAGCTCTAGCAAAATTAGCACATTTTTAAAATCGCTTTACGATATGGAAAACGTCATTGCTTTCTCTCGGCTTCGTATGAAACACCATAAGTGTCATCTCACCTGAAAATATACTTTATATAATACATAAATTAAAAACACTTTACCTGCCTAATCAATTAATTATAATCAATTTCCAAATAGATATCAAATATTACTATGATATAGTAGAGATGGGACCCTACTACACCAAGAATATAATAGAAACTATTATGTTCTTGGTGTAGTAGAGTGAATAAAATACTAATAATTTACCTGCTGCAAAATCCTTATTACCATCTATTTCCTACTGTCACAACATACTAAACAATTTTGCCTTCCATACCGCTTCCGCATATGAACAAACTCCTTACCAATATATGGCGGATGACTGCAAGAAATTTAAATCCACGTACTTCTATGATAAATCAAATTTAACTGAGAATCCACAGCATCCATACGACATTCATAGCGTGATATTCCCCAGTAACTCCAGCTAATGTATCAGCATACATCTATAGAAATATCGGAAAAGCTGGAAAATCAACGTTATACAACGATGTTTCCAGTAAAAACAAGAGTAATCCTAAATTGTGGAAATGAAGATACACCTTCGTCTCCAACACCAACAAAATAACAAAAATTTACAACGAATTAAAGGGAAACTTAATCAAGTTACTATCATTCGAATCAACAAATGTAATCACGGAAAAACAATTGTAGTCTTTACATTGAAAATACGCGCCTGGAAAAAATCCATGACTTAAGAGAACAAATAGGGAAAGAACAACCCTTCGAAACAAATAGCATAGATAACTCAATAAAACACTACCACCTAACAACACCACTCTAAATTATACTCACATCTGTCGTAGTTTACTTAATTTATTCGAATACAAAGAAAATCTGGTTAAAGAAATCTTATCAAAAACACAACCCCAAGGAAAATACCGGCCACTTTTTCATTAAAGACAATCCTGCATCTAAGAGGAGAAGTGTTATACCAACCAGAACTTTGATGATCTTTCCAGTTAATATAAACATTTCACAAATCTTCAGAATCATCACCCAAACAACAACGTCCTAGCCGAAGATATGAAAGGTCTCCACCACTACCAGCTAGCTCTGTTCGACCGTAGTCTGGATATGCTGCAGCATCTCGCCACAAATTCGTTATCTATTCATTTAACGCTGTCCATCATACATTTATCTTTAAATCTATTTTAATTGTAATAGTATTAAAATTAATTAATGATGATTTGAAATACTCAGTAGCTATAAAATAGTATATTTTTGATTATGAAAGTAAGTAAAGTATTTTTGCTCTCCGGACTTACGGGACGGCCGGCATACTTTGTTGGGTATTAAAAATCTTCTCATCGCTCGGGCAAACATATTTAGCGTAACACGCTTCGGGTGTACTCGGCTGCAGCCAAGTACTGCCGAACGGTTCGAAGTCTTTCGGGTATATTTGGCGGTTGTCCGAGTACGGTCGAACTAGAGAAACGTCGCGCGGCCAAGTATAATATTTTCGAGGTCGGAAAAAAACTGCGAGTTCGTATCACACAGCGTGATGACACCTTGATATATGCTACATTGGGCCGAGTATTATGGGTAATATTTTAAGGGGATATGAATGTACCTGATAACGCCTTGATATATTCAACGACAGCCCGAATATAGCCCAAGGAGAGGGTAGTCGGATGAGTGGTTTTATTTCATACTCGATAATAACTAACAATACAGAAAAGAACTTCTGCACATCTATAATGCTTCTACACGTCTATATAAATGCATTTACAATATCACTGGAATTGGCGACTCTCATATTGATATTTGAAATTAGATGAACTATTTAATGCGATATTTACTCGAGAATAGTGATAATGAATTCAAGGAATACAATAATCAACAATTACCTGTGGGCAACGTAATTCTCATAAAAACGCTACATATTCTGATATGTGCAAATCTCAGCGTCGCCCTCGTGGGACGACATACAAAATTGTCTCCCGTTCGTAACTCAATCACGATGTTACTATTGAACGCAAAAGATTTTGAAAAAAAATGAAACAGAAATAACTTATTGTCTGGATTGACACATAGAATAAATTAAGGTAGTCTACACAAGTCTGAATTGACATATCGAATACATTAAGGTAGTCCGCGCAAACGATATCACGGGCAGAAACTAATATTTAAATAAATATTACTATACTCTCCACTGAACTCTAAAGAGTAAGTATATTTCCTATATAATTACATTCTTTTCTTATACTACGAAAATCGTACATAATAAATTACTTTTGTTTAATTATTTTGTTTTAATTACACCTAATGTTCCTTTCGTGATATTTTATATTTTCTGTTATGCTATAAATTTAATTTAATTATTTATGAGTTTAATGAATATGTATTAAGCATAAATGAGACGAATTTATTTATAAAGTGGCTGAACTGTTGGCAACAGGCTACGCTTAGAAATTCATTCCAGACGAACTACAGTCTCATAAAATTGGTTTTGCTTTTTCATGTCTTAATTAAGTGTGATAATAAAGAAAATGCTTATAATAGAACAAAATAAATAAAGAAATGTAAATTGTATATTCTTATAATTTTCATGCAGGTCTATTCATATTTATTAACAGTGCGTTACTTTTAAATATTTATATCGCCAGATTTAAATCCGTAGCATAGTCAACATACGAGCTCGGACAAGAATATAGTTCAAACAAGAAGTGTTATAAAAAATAACTTAGACATTTGAATTACATCCATGATTATTTGGCAGTGGAATATAAAATACATTTGATATACATTACATAACCCAATTACAAAGAATACATTTATCATACTCTATAATATGCGTTCACAAAATAAGTAGATGTCATATCGACAAGCAAGTTCTTTTTTTAATTGAGTTCGATAGTACCTTACTCTCCTGGCTCTTAAATGAGAACAAAAAAATGGTGTACTTAAGAACAAACTGTAGAAGAGAAAACATTGGCAACCAATATAATTGTCCTGTGTAGTGGGGAAATTTGAATAGGAAAATACAAAACAAAAATATTTCATATTAATAGTACTCTTGTACTACCTGTAAATTCAAGGATATACGTGAACAAACCAATATAATTTAGTGAACATTTAATTGCTCATTTTTTATCCACTTTCACACCAAATAATATTATAAGAAGGATACAAATAGATTTAATTACTTTATATTTTTTAAATCACAAACAAAATACACCACAATAAATAAATATATCTGTACAAAAAAAAATATATTGTCTTCCTAATAAACGCAGCCTTTATTTATTGGGTGTATAGTAAACGTGAAAGAGGGGATTTTATTTTAATTCTATCAATAAAAAAAATTTAATAAAAAGATTACAAGAAGCCAGTTTTGAATAAAGACCGCCGGTAATCTAATTTTTTTGCATTAAACCGTATCTAGATATACACTTACTTATAACCACTAAAAATACTGTAAAATTAAGTATATTTTGAATAAATGTACAATTAAAAAGTTTTATTGATTTGAATTCAATAAATAAACAATACTTTCTGAAATAAAATCAACGAAAAAAAACACAAATTTCGAGGAAAAACACAAATTTTGACGCGAAATTGCAAATCTTTTTCCATTAAAACATTTTGGACAAGATGAGCCAAAAGAAGTTTTCACTTCAAAAAGCCACAGTTCATTTTAATTCCAGGGATCTTCCTAGAGCATGCAGGGAATGGGTGCTCTAGGAAATCAAAATAAAATCGTGTAGCGATCACATGTTTTCGTTTGATCGTGTACCTATATTAGTCAACACCTTTTTGCAAGGCGCGTTCAGATTTTACATTTTTTCTGCTCCATTGACCGCTTCGGGAACACGATTTTGTAGTTCATGATTAATGACTAAGTGCGACATTAAATTAAATGTTTTTTATTTTATTCTTTACCTTTAGTTTTACCTTTTAAAACTGTTTTTTTTTTAGTATTTGCACATGGTCGGTAGTTTTGAGTTTATGCTATAAGTTAATCATCAGATTTTAATAAATAAATAAATACATATTTAAAAACAAAGCATTATACTGAGCTAAGTTCTCGCAGAAACAGGCTGGCGTCTATTTATACAAAACAACTTGGGACCTAGTGGCTACCGCCACGACTTCGCTTCTCATTAAGATGCTAACCTGAAAGGCCGTTACCTGAGATCTATGATAAAATACCTTTAGCCTAAATGCCTTTGATTGTTGTTTTGTCACTGACTTTCGGCATGTGCAAAATAATTTTAAAATACATGGATTTCGAGAAAAACAATAAAACGACTAATATTGTTTTCTCTTAAACCACTTGACCAATTCTTATCATATTTACATATATTACAGAGTATTATAAAATAAAAAGTAGTGATATATGGAGGGAAAAAATATTTTTATTTTTTATTATTATGCTTAAATAAAAAATATTTATTCCTCTATTTCCTAAAAAGTACAGCCGTAGTTTTTTTTTATTTGTTGCATTTTGTTGTTGCAATATCCTATATAGACTGATGAGTCTACGTCAGATAAAATATAGTTAATAAAAAATTAAATGATTAAAGTATATATGGTTTAATTAACTAGATGAGTATTAAATATAAAATATTTATTTTTGTATGAAAGCATCTAATCCTCGTCACTATCTGTAAAATTATTCTATGCACGACCGTTTAAGACAATCGTCGAATTCTTCTCAGAAACTTCCAAAATACCATAATATATCGAATATGATATGTACAAACAATACATCTTATTTATCTACTTCGCAATAATGTATGTGATTATGTTTGCAAATACTAAGGTCGCAATCACTATATAATAGAGTGCATTTATTCACATTATTCTGGCGGCTACGTCTGAACCAGACTAGTGACACTTAAGTCTCCAATTGTGTCGTCCATAACAGTGTTCAAAATAATATTGATAATTGTTACTGTCATCCTTAAAATAAAGTAACCTTTTACGTAAAAATCTAAGGCATTTTTGCCAAAGGTATTTTACGATAAACACCCGGTAATAGCCTTTAATATATTTTAAATTTATGAAATTATTCTCAAATTTCCTTTTAGCTTTTTCCCTTTGCAAGTATACTCAGTCGCAATAGAAGAATACGTAAAGTTATGAATAAAAAGAGCAGGTTAATCCTAATAAAATAAAGTTTTTTATGTTTAATAATCGCTTTACGAATAACATTGTCTGCGTGTGATCAATTTACAGCGAAAATTTCAGACATCGCGATATTCGAACAATCAGTAACACTGTTACATAACCGCTTACTTCCAAATTTTTCTTAAATCTGTTCAAGCCACTGTAATTTAGCTTAGCATAAATACTCGACTATGATCAATGGGATGCTGATAGAAAGGGGAATATATCCCAGTAGCATCGGTTATTTCCATGTTGTGCTTTTATCAATAAATGTTAAAAGTATTTTTTACTTATTATCACTTACTCAAAATTATATTGATGAAACTTCTTGGCAGAATTTAATTAAAAAAAAAGTGTGGCATGCAATTTCCTGTTTTTGAAGATTCAATTTTATGGAAATTACGTCGAATGATTTTGAAGTACTCCCATCAAGGTACTGTCGGTTATTTATAATTTACATCTCATTCTAATAATTGTCGAAAGTTGTGTTTTTTTATTTATTACACTTTTACTGAATTTAATATTAGAAAATAAATTCGCCAAATATATAAACTAAATCGTGCAATGAATATATGGCGCGGCACAGGATGGCTGTGGTGTCACGGAAATATATATTTTTATTATATATTCACATGCTCACTGAGAGTAGTCGATTAAGGTTGTGTGAGCAGTATATCAAAAGAATAAAAGCACATTCAAGAGTATCGTTGAAAATACGTATTTACATATTTGCTGAGAGTAGTCGATTACGGTTGTATGAGCAGCATATCAAAAGAATAAAGACACATTCAAGAATGTCGTTAAAAATAAACTTCCAAAAATATAACGATAGTGTTGAGTATAATACATTTAACAGTATGTATTATCGATTATTATTTAACTTGTAAATAAAATGCCCCGAATTACGTAAACGTGCTGAAGTCTATAAGTTTCTCTGTATATTGAAATCATTATAGTTATTATTCAGTGTGGTTGGTGTGTTCCATAATGCTGATAGATGGAGATAGGCTACACCACATAATATTTCATACAGTATTGGAAAAAATAATGATAGAGCATCAGTAATTGAACTTCAATCCTCACTAGGTATTTAATTACACTAAAATTAACACTAGGAATGGTTATCTTATTTTAATATTGATTGATTACAACAAAATAAAAGTTTTATTCGGGTACGACTACAGTTCATACGGTGCTGTGTTCCACAGTTACCTAAGTATTCCCCTTTATGTATTTCTAAATGGAGCATAAAGCATCAAATAACCTAAAACGCCTATTACTTCCTTTTCCTAGAAATTCTGAATTTTTACCCTTTCAATTCTTCATGCTACCGTTATTGGATATTTATGATCCATAACATGAAAAAAATTCTTGCCAAATCAATGAATCAATGTTTTTTTAATAATTTCATTAGAAATACATACTTCAAAAAATTATTTTATTTTCTTCTACGTATCAATCGTTCAATTAGTGTTCCCGGGTATTTGAAAGTTATGACAAAGGAATATAAGGACAATATTATCGTTCAATTAGTGTTCCCGGGTATTTGAAACTTATGACAAAGGAAAGCAAATTAATTAGCGACGTTACGTAAATCCACCTCTTTCATAAAATTTTCATTATCGTGAAAAAAAAATTTGTCGAGAGATTTCATGAAATAAAAGTTATTTTTAAACATTTCTCCACAAAAATAATGATTGGCTAAAACCTAGTATGTGTTTGTCTCTGAAAGATACTAAAAATAATAAACGATTAAAAAAACAATGAGTTACAAAAATTATTTTATTTCCATAATTTAGTTCGAAACAGTATTAAAAGCAGTTCGAAACATATCCAATACGAGATTTTGTCCGCAGCTTCGCCCGCATAGTATTAAGAAAATATAAATTGTCACTTGATGGTGACAGAGCGACATAGTACCATAAGCAGTTCCCCTGCCCTCACCCTTCATCTTATGCAGATGGGCAGACACTCCATCCACCGGAATTCCCTGCCTGGTAAAATATTCAGAAACCACGTAGATATACCCAGAATTAAATGATAACATTTGTAACTAATAAAGTATAAATGATAAAGTAAATAGTGCCAAAGAAACTTTTGTGGCATTTGTATAATCTCTTAAGTTTTGGGAGTAAATATCCATGAACGTCAGGTTCAGCTATAACACTTTTATAACGTTGCAAAATTGCCTATAAATTTGACATCGCATACATATTTCGTACACAAGTGTAATCAAAGTTCCATCCGTTAAAATAAAAAAAACGAAACCTTTATAGAATAATTTGCATATCCATCCGTTTGTCAAAGTCCTTTTTCTCAGAAATGGCTTGAAGTATAAATTTGAAATAAATATCATGTACTGAGGCCTATAGGCTTATATTGTCGTAAAAGTTCAAGTTTTTTGGTTCGCACAACAAAAATACATAGCCTTTTAAAGCGTATTTTTTTTTCTTTTTATCATAGTCTTACTCACTGATCATCAAAACCTATAGGGTACTTAAGATTGACCTACAATCTTGAAAGTCAGCATAATGGGAGATCTTATGGTAAAAGTGAAAGGTAAATTCAATTATTTCTATTTCTGTGTGGAATTAAACATTGGACCTGACAGACGCAGTAGACAATATATTCATGTTCTAAAAAACTAAAACCATGTAAATTATTTAATAAAAATACAATATCATTTTAAATATTTATAAATGCCTAAATGTGTACACAACCCTCATAGTGGAAGTTCTATTCATTCTTGACAGATTTTTGAGATTTTATGTTCTCTGCTCCACTCCTGTAAACCATAGTGGTAAATTATAGCCTACGTTTAAATCTAAGATGTATATTATCTCTATGGATAACTTCGTTGAAATCTGTTATCCATTCTAAAATATTAAAAACTCAAAATTGTAAAATGTCAGTGTATTTCGACATGTCCATTATACGGTCCAGAACACAAACCAATTGATGAATAAAAAAATGGTGTTTTTGTGTAATCTATAAATATAGACATTTTCTTTCTAACCTCAAAAAATAATAAAAAGCTATTTTGTCAGAAACTATTCTAACGAGTTTCTTAAAGTTTTTGATATTATTAACATTTAATAAGACTTTAACATAACTTATTTTCTCAATAAAACTTTAAATAGGGTATCTCTCGAACAAATTTCACACACAGAAGGTACACGTAACATAAAAGGCATGGCACTACAATGATTAGTGATTTATAAACACTATGGCACAAATATTTTATAAACCGAATAAAAAAACAAAACAATAAAATTGTATTTCAATCGTACAAGAAATATACATAATATATATTTCTTTCTTCATATTTAGAGCGTTACGTATCCTTAAACAACAATTCAAATGTAATTCAACAAAAGGGAATGAAAAAAAATAGAATCTGGTCTATATTTCAAATTTAAATAACAATGTAGCACAAACTTTTAATTATAGTTTATCGAGTTATTGCCATTTAATTTAAGTATATCCCATGTAACATAGGTCTATAAAAAAAATTTATTAAGCTTTTGCATATCCAATATAAATAAATAATTATGGATAATATCCATTGGCTATTACAAATATATCAGCAAAGTTTTGCTTCCACGATTCTCATATTCTATTTAAAATAACTAAATCCACGAAAACCTATTTTCCCCTTGGGGTTAAATTGGATAACTAAGTTATAGAACAGTTCATGATATGTCAAAAATTTACGATATATAATATCAAAAATTCACCAACTTTAAAAAACTATTTCTTAGTACTTATTAAAATTGTATTAACAAAAATGTTAATCATAAATATAAAGAGAAAGAAAGAAAATTCGAATGTCTAATGACTAACCAAAGAACAGTGATATCCATAGAAAAATCTGCGACAACTTTGGAACAAAATAAAGTATATTAAGTATAGCAGAGAAAGCCTGTAGGGGAGCATAGCCTGGAAATAATAAAAAGACAATTAGATGGTTGACAGACGAAATAAAAAACGTTGAAAAGGAGAAAGAATGGCCGAAATCTCTTTGGATTTCAAAAGAAGAAAGGGTGATACAAAAATAGTAAAAAAAAGCGGGTTCCGGTATTGAGGTTAATATTAAAACTAAAGAAACAATGAGATAACTTTAATCATAGCGGGAAGCGGAGAAAATCAAGAGCTTTTTTACAAAATTATTAAAGAAAGCTTGCACAAGAAATACTAATTATAAACAGGTGGAAATAATACTTCGACGAACTTCTAAGGCCTGATGAGTCAAACCGAACTAGTAGTGTTTTGGATGATGCCAATCGAGCAATTATGACATATGTTATCACAATGAAAGAAATAAAAGAAGACCTGAGAAGTCACTACAATCATCCTTTTATTCAAAAATGGATATAACGCAAAATAAAAGACCTAGTTATCGCTGAAGAACAACTTGAACGATGACCGTGCAAGAAGTGCTCGGGAAGAGACAGGTGAATTGCACTGGAGACTAATAGCTCACCCCGAATAGGACTCTATACAGCCAGCTAACCTCATAACCACTAATGGTAGAAGAGACTCTGATTATTTTCTTCTTCCAGCGATACTACAACCCTTTGAGGATATTGGTCACTTAAACCGTTTCTCTCGATCTGAGTCGATTATTTGCCTCTGTTCTCCAATTGGTGAGCTTTCCCAATCCTCCTTAGATCTTTCTCCGCACAATAGATCCATCGTTTCCGGGGTGTGCCCCTTGGTCTCTTTTGTTGCTAGACGCTGTGACTTGCAGAACCAAATGATACATATCAATAGCATATAATGTTTACTTTCGTCTGTCATAAAGAAATTAAATTCTTAAACATTCCAAATTCGAATTATGATTTGTCATAAAAACCTTATTTATTAAAACTCATTACTAATATAATTAAACAAAACTCTTAATTAAAATACTGTACTATATAGAATATTATACCTAACATCGCTTTGACAAAATATTAAGATCGCAATAAACAAACGTTATTCCAACATATAAGCACTCCCATATCCCATATTTCATCTCGAAAGAATCGAACGTAATTGTAAAGATATTTGGGAAGATTTGCAATAAATTATAGTCGGAATAAAAAAGTGCTTGTCATAAAATATGTATTACATTCCTTTGTAAGCTCCGCCTTATTTATAAATTCATAACATAATCCGTAAGGTAAGTACACAATACTTTATTTCTCAGTATATATCAGCATTCCATTTCGGATAAATTATGGGAAGAAAATTTGTTTTCGAATACTTCGATAGCTGTTCCAATCCGCGTATGCTTAAATATAAATAAGAAAAAGATAAAAGTTAATAGCTCGATATCCTTAGACCTAGATATTAGATTATTATACGTCGAATCCTTTCTGCCAGTTACTAAGAAGCAAGTCTTTGCTCACATATAGGTAGTCATGTCCGAATATATAACGTATAATTACATGTTCATAATTATGCGATGTCTAATATACAATTTAATTTAAAACACTCTACGACGAACTATAGAGGTCCCTTTAAAGAAGTTTAAGATCTGCATTACTTTTGAAGTTATCTAAAAATAAATAAGTTTACATATATTTGTGTGTTTAATTCATCAAATTTCTGACTTGACCCAATCGGTCCACTTGTAATAATCATAGGTTTATAATGAATTCTTAGTTCTAATTTTACTTTTACGGAAGCATGCTGCGATGTATATATATGTACATTACTTGACATTCTTTACTACGTCCATGTTTATTCGCTTTCATAAAAATACTGGCAATCGTAACCCGGTTCATAACACCTACAACACTGCGGTGACGTGCTGCTGACAAATAACAGGACTTACCTACCAACGGACTTTGACATTGCTGAACCGATTTGAACAAAAATTTAACTTCTATGGTTTTCAAGCTGAGATTACAATGTGAACTATTTTTATCTTGTCCTAATTCTCCACGTCTATTTTAAAAATCAATCATTAGCGCCCACTATACGTGTGCTTAAGAAATTAATAATAGAAATTTTTGAGATTATTATACCTAAAAATCATGTAAATATAACCTATAAAATAACAAATTATGAAACATTGTCTGCAAAGAAGGTCTTAATTAATCGATTTGGTATTTTTGTACTTTTGTTGATTCAAATATCCGCTATATTCGGTATTTAAATTCATCATCACTTGTTGAAAATTCCCGTCGCTTTATTTACAAGAGCGACGGTGTTACGACTTTGCTTAAAGTTTTGCTCATATAAGTGTTATATAATGGAAAGGAATAGAAAATATAATTTAATTACGTTTTAAATCAATTGATCATTTAAGACTAACCAATCCAAAAATTAAAAAGAAAAGCAATAAGAGATACGAATGGAGTTTAAAAGATATACTAACATATATCAACCGAAATATATTAAAATCTTACCTGGCAGCTGAGACTAAACAAAGGTGAAGGCGTATTTTTAGCAAATTGCACTCCCAAAACCATCTTTTATAATTCATACCACTCAAAACTAAAATTTCTTTCTCCTACTCCTTCTCCTATCCTATCCCTTTTCTTATGTTGATAACTAAATAATTTGCTAATTAGTTACTATTAAGTTAATCTTTATTATGTATTTATGTTGTTAATTCATACACAGTAATTAATAATTAAACTTAGGTTGTTACACTGATAATCTACTGCAATCTTCGAAAACGCTCTGTTCTCAACTTCTAGAGTCTTGGTTGACTGAAAGAGATTGGTCACTTTACAATAGTATATCGATGTTTAAGCAAATAAATAAATAAAAATAAAAAGTTACTAAAAAATAACGGAATACGCATAAATTACGATTCCGTAGTAACAACATACTTTCAAATGGTATAGATTTCAATTTTGTTTATTTCTTTTAAAATTATTGATGTAAGTCAATTGAAAGTTCTAGTTAAGTAGGGTTTGAAAATGAAGAATAATAAACAATAAAAATTTTAAGCTTCTTATTTTGAATCATATACTTCCAAAATTTTGTGTTTGGAACAGTTGTGACAACGAAAAAATGTTTTATTTCATTATTTTTATTATTATTTATTATCATAATTAATTTATTTATTATCAGAATGTTGAATTCCATCCAAAACCGCCATTAGATGTTTCAAATAAAAACTCCGACAAACGGACGAACGAACCAACGTGAAAAAGTCGTAATCGTAATGTTTCACACTACAGAACTCTAAAAAACATTTTAACGAAATCAAGCGAAGAAAAAAATAAAGTGAAAATTGTTTATATGAATATGCAAACGTTATTTTAAACTACAAGCCATACTTTCTACTATTTCGATTCTCATAAATGAAAGAAAAAATGTAGACAAACCTTTGTCAGATGAAGATTTATGTTTTTCTTTTAAATTCTATATAAATATAAGCCACAATAAAATATGAGGCAAATGTAAGACATGCTAGTATATGATTATCGTTTATTATTTTCTAAATCAAACAATGAGCCAACTTTATCGTAAATTTAAAAAAATATGTGATTTACATTTTATAGCACATGAGTTTTGTGTTTTATAGCACACAAACAAATATTATTAAAAAAATCCGCGTTTATATTACACATATTTCCTGGTGGAGACTAAATTTTTTTAGTTATGTGTAATATATATATTAGAAAATTTTCATTTCTACCAAATGACGAATCAACAATTGAATATAATTTTAAATCTTCAAGGCCCACCAATTTATAATGATTTTCCTTTGTTATTACAATCTTTGTTGATATCTTATTGCAAAAATTGTGTTCTTTGATACCGTGTCTTTTTCAGGTTTCCACATTCTGAAGAACCCACCTTCTTCAGCAAAAAAGCTCCAGACGTGAGTCTACTAATGAAATACTGTTAAATGAATAGCTTTTACAAACGAATTTACTATATTATCTCGTTATTAAAGATATTGGCTCGCGTCGACATCGTTCTGCACTTGAGCTATCTAATATTCATAAGCCTTAATAGAAAACTAGGAGCAGACGTATGTGGCTTCGTGGGCCACTTATTGAGTTCGGGTCTTCGTATTTTCTAAGCCGAAGACGAAAATTAGTCTAATAAATGTTTGATAACTACTCTACCTTTATTGGTTACAATCAACTTAGGGTGGATAATTTCACCGGCCTTGCAAGGAGTATCCGAACTATTGGATGAAACAAAATGTCCATAAATATCGACAAATATTCCTACATATGAAAATATTGTAAATCTTTTCGTTTTTATATTTAAATGTGGCTTCATATTTACAATATATTTTCTTCTTTTAATTAAATAAATTAATAATACATTCTTACAGAGTGTATTTATTTAAATATAATTATTACTCCTTAACCTAATTGATGCAAAGAAAAGCATTTTATTGTTGATTTTCTCTGGACTTATTCTTTGGATTTTAATTTTTTTCTGTATTCAATGAAGTCTTGGAGGAATAACAAGTAGCTGCTACTTTTTTGGTCTTAGTTTAACAAAATTCTAAAGCAGACAAATTGATAACCCAAGTTCATATTCCAACTACCCGCCGATAGTAAACCACAAATTTCTATGATAAACTCGAACGATACAATATAGTAATGAAACAAATACATGGGTCAAACTATACATTTGATTGTTTATCACATTATAAGAAGAAATCGGACATAAAGTATTATAAAATTTTAATAAATAATGTATGTTAAACTAGAATGAAAGTACATATGTTCATAAAATTACGTTCGTATGTGTTACGTTCTGCAACCAAAATGGAACGAATAGAATGAGTAAAACATAAAGCAAAACCGTGTAGCTCACTCTGGACGCGTGCTTTTTGTAAAAACCGTCGTTATATAAATCTTTCTGATTTCAACTCATTAACATAAATATACTTTCAATTTTCCGCTGTCGAATTCCATTATATTATTTTGTCAGCTTTTGACTTTTTATAGGAACTAAATGAATGAACTGCCTTAATACATTTTTTTTACATTTAAATTTGGTAACACTTTTACGACGTGTTATCGCTTTTTCATTATTTTAGACGCACACAATAAACGATAATAAAATATGTATCACTGTCAATTTATCATACATATTTTAACTGCTTTATTTTATTTCACATAATATCCCATTTTATAGTGTTTATTTATAAATTATCGTTATAGTTTTTTTGAAGAAAATGTTAATATATTCCAAATTATCAATGAATTTATTACACAAGTCAATTCATTATTGTTAAATACAAAAACTTACTCTTCCAACGGGTGTGGTTCACTATTGTTAGTAAAGTGAATTAAACGTCTAACAAAAATGGTCGCTACTACTTTTTAAATTTAAACTCAATAGCAGTCAACCAATAAACCAATCGTAGTTTTCTATTTATATTTTGGTTTTAAGAAAATTAACATTTATCGAAATATCGTGAAGTATAAATAAACTAGCCGAGTGTATTTCGAAAAACATATAACATAAGGTTTAGTTGCCTACCTCTTGCTTATCTCTTGAAATTTTTGTTGTAAGTAAACCATAATAATTTAAATTTACATTTCCAATTAAATCCTGGTATAAGGAATTTTTTAATTTTTGTTCAAATCCACAGTTCAAAAATTAAAAGACACATTGGACAACAATTTGAAGCATAATATTCATCAATAGAGGTTTAGTAATGAAAAATGATAAAAGAAATCTCATTTTGTAAATATCTTTCCTTTTATTGATTGATTAAACAATGAGAGGTGATACCATAACGTTTTATTTATGTGTGACGCAATTCGGACGCCATCAATGGGTCACATTTTATAAGTATTTGTGTTATAATTGCGATTTAATTTAAAGTAATGTTAAAATTCAAACTACATGCTACAGATGACGCCTTTTCTCATTTTGTAATCAGATTTCTGTAACATTTACACATATCAACAGTTTTTAGATCAATATTTTCACTTTCATAAAATACCTAAAATCTTAAATGTTTAGAGTCATAATGACTTGTTCCAAATATTTTCCGTATTACAACCCACACTTGAAACTATTAAACAAAACTCTCAATGTAAACACCATATTATATTCCAACTCTCAATGCTACAGGACAAAGCATTAAGGCCGAAATACACAAGTCGTTCCGATATATAGGCACACGTATGTCCTATATTTCATCTGAAAAGTATCGAATGTAATCGTAAAGATATTTGGGAAGCTTAGAAATAAATTACATTCGAAATAAATAAGTGCTTGTCGTATAATATGTATTATATTCCCCTTGCAAATTCCGCCTTATTTAGAAATTCATAAAGTAATCCCCCTCGTATGTACACACTATTTTATATCCCGATATATTCCATTCGGATGAATGATCAAAGAGGAATTTGTCTGTAAATATTCACATGATTTTCACAATCAACATATGTTTGAATATTAATGATAAGCTGGAAAAGTTCAGCAATAACTCTATATCCTTAGATCTAAAAAAAGACCTTCTTTTCAGGCATTTACTAAGAAACAAGTATTTCTTCGTATTTTCGTAGCCGAATTTATTAGTCTATATTACCATTTAATAAAAAAAAATTGATTAAGACCTTAAAAGTCATTGTATAAAGTTTTGAGGTCTGGATAACTTTATAGACCATCATAAAATAATTACATTTATGTTGATGGAAGTGCTTAATTCATGCAGTCTCTAACCTAGCCAAAGACCGATATTTGAAGTTTCTAATTTTTTTTTGATATGTATGCCAATTAGTTTATTAACCCATTATCTGATCCAGTGGAGATAATTATACTTGTATAATTAAATACTAAGTGTCACATCGAATTTAAAATTAAATATAAAATTATTCGTGTGATGACCAGAAGTATGCATTGAGTATTTTAGCAGATTTTGCAACAGTAAACGGTTTAGGTTCGAATAAGAAATTAGAAACGACTTAACAGTTTAGACACGAATAGAAAATTAGAAACGACTTAACAGACAATTTTAACTGTAACTAGTTTCACTATGGTACTCTAATAACTATTTTAACGAAGTCCATCAAAGCACAAAAATCAGTCAACTACCAGTCATGCTCGCACATTGGTAATTACTAAAATTACTTTATTTACCATTAATATGTGCTTGCTAGAATAATAAATATTTAATAATACCTGATATAATTAAATAGGAAGGGGAACAATTGACGAGTGAAAAAGTCCTGCCTCTCCTGAAACCTTTTCCTTTGTGCCCTTATCCTTTCTTGTCTTTCCAATCCCAAATCTTGTAAATAGTTTGTATTACTTATACTTATAAAGAATTTTCGTTGTAAAATGTCTTACAGTCAACCGACTAAATTTCAACACCAATTTATATGGCTGAGTGGATAATACACCATGCATAAAAAGTGATAAATAAATAAATTAATAAATAATTCTTCACCAAATGGACTGATTTCGATTATTCTTTTTTGTTTGAAAAAGCGTACTTTAGGAGTAGTCATATCCTCTAAACCGTTTACTGTTGCAAAATCTGTTGTAAATATGTCGATGATCTGATGATGAAATCCAGAAATGAGCGATGGAAATCCTTAACGAATGGCTATAAGTAAACTATGATTCAATATATTTGCTACGGGTAGTTATTCCTTTCCACAATAACTACACCACTTACTGGTGATTAAAGATATTTTACTAGTAGTTATTACTTTGAAAAATGATTACTCCGTTGACCAGATCAGAGCTTGATGATGAGATCTGGAGATGAACAATGGAACTCCTTAACAGATGGTGGTAAATTAACCGTAATTTAAGATATTTGCTGCTGGTAGCTTTTACTTAGCAAAATAAATGCACCATCAATCAGGTTAGGGCCTGATAATGGGTCCTGAGGATGAATAATTCAACTTCTTAACGGATGGTAATAAATCAATGGTGATTAAATATATTTGCCACTGGTTAGTTGTTACTTTAGTTATTATTTTCCAAAATCGGATATGAAGAAAGGAACTCCTCAAGTGGTAGTCGTAACTATGAAGAGAGGAATTCCTCAAAGGGTCACAACTAACTACAGGCGGCTACTACTATCGCTTTGTTTCTGTGTGTTGTTGATAACCGACTTTAGAAAAATCGAAAATTTTCTATTTACTAGCGTTTGCCCGTTACTTTAAATAATTATATAATATTCTGACAAATGAAATAACTGAATGTTAGTTATGGTGTAACGATTAAAATTATTTATCATATTAAATATTTTCTAAAATAAAATATATTTTAAAAAATTAATTCCAAAAAAGTAGGTACTAAAAAACAAAAAATAATTAAGTCGAAATAGCTACTTACTTATTTACAATAAGCAACTAAGTTATTTATTTTTGAAGTCGGTGCAAACACCGCCGATTAATTTAACAAATGTAAAATGTTACATTATAAACACGCCCTTTATGAATCTATTTCATACTGTGAGCTCATTAAAAGTCAAGATTTTAAATTTACATTATAAATTAAGTTGGTCGACGTTGCTGGCACCGACTTCAAAAATAAGTAACCCAGTTATTTATCGCAAGTAAGTAAGTACCAATTTTGAGTTAATTATTTTTTACTTTTCAGTACCTACTTTTTTGAAGTCGGTTTTTTAAAAGATATTTTATTAATAATTTCATGTTCACTTGTTTCGGAAGTGAAAGTGCACCCCCTTCCCCACCGCCCTTGAATTTCGATGTGGATATGATTGAATATCTACAGGTTATTATACTTTATCGAGATATCATAAATATTATTTACGTGAAATATTTTGAGCAGAAACCGTCTATCGGCTGATGACGATGAATTATTAAATTAACCTTCCATTTATATACCAATACCAGCTTTAAGATGCGTAGGAAATGTGCTAAAACAAAATTACTGAACGAAAAATATTCATGAACGTAATTTTTATTTTAAAGCTACATATTACTGCCAATGTTTAAAATTTTGCATTTGTTGCATGATCACTGTCATATCTCAGCTATTACATAAAATCGTCCGCGGGAATTAGGAGAACCGAAACATTTTGTTTTAGAAATCTTATCCATTTTGTCTGTTAGAACCGCACTCAAAATTGCTAAACCAGTTTAAATGGAATTGTAACTAGGGAGCTTATAATTTAGATTTAAATCGACAGTACTATTTTTCCCAATGGAGTATTCCATAACTAATATTAATCTATCCGTCTCCTCGTATTAGAGTAACGAAGTAAAAGTAGAATGCAAAAATTACGAGACTACCTTAAATGGAACTTCTACTGAGAATATTTTAATTCAGATTTAAATCTAGGGTGCCATTTTTCCCAAAACCATATTCTGTAAATGATATTTGTCTACTTGTCTTTTTATCAATATATTAGAACCTCTCGCAAAAATTACTGGATCTAGATTAAAGTCGAAGGTATTTTTATCCAATTGAATAATGTTTGCCCACCGGTCCTTTTGTTTACTTGATGAAGCCTCACTTAAATTTGCTGGACGGATTTGAATAATATTTTCACAGAGATGATGATTGGTGTTGAATTTACAATCTAGGCTACACTTGTCTTAGTCAAATTTCCTAATTTACTTGAAATTTAAATATAAAAGCTCACCCAGTGTGCGCCGACAACGCAGAAAGATGACTTAACTTTAAATCCCAAGTAAGCTGTAAGTTACGTTTACTCGAGTAAAAGAAACTCTTGAAATGTAGAGTTTTGAATTAGGTAAAACTTTAAGAAAGAGGTCAAACTGGGAATTCGTCTTTCGAAATTCGCCATATCTTTTCTTCCAATATAATCCATTGCCTAAAAACGAAAATTTTCAACCAGTACTTGTTGTCAGTGACGACATAGAAAGTGAGACATGACCCCTTGCTATTGACAAAAGACTCCATGCTACGCCATAACTTGTAAAAAGATATAAAGACATTCAGTAAGCTATGAAAAAAATATTATTAATGAAAAATATTGTGCTTATCAGCTCCGACACGCGACTGGAGTACGATTCCTTAAATACGATTTTTTTTAATGAATAAAATAGATAACACTAAACATAAACATAAATATGAATATAATTAAATTTAAATGGAAAATTCTTTAATAAAACATGCTGACAATATACTTATTTTCAAGTAAAACACAAATGAACAAGATCAAATTTATACAACAAAATTAAAAACACTTAGCAACGTCAGACTAAGAAGTTACAATTAAAAGGGACTTTTTAATTTTGTAGGATAAAAGACACCAAATATTCACACATAATAATATTTAATGATTACATCTTGACATAAGCAAACGATAATAAACTATTTGTGTCACACTCCATCTTTGAGATCACGCCGTAAGAAAATTCCAAATAAACATATAGATATCTCGTACTAAAGATACGCAGAAATGTTGCGCGGTCTAACGGTTACAACGCTCCTTCAACGTTTTTTAACGCTCTGAGCTTCGTACGCTCTGAACTTCTGAATGATATATGAAAATCGATTCTTAAGGAGTAAACTCTAAAAAACTTCTCCGCAATAATAAGAAATGGTATAGAATAATTTCACTTCACTTTACATTCCGTGTGCAAGTCAATTTCAATACTCTGTACCCGATGGTACAATGTGCACGGCCAAACCTTTCACATATATACATACTGCAATTTAAAAATCACTTTAGCTCAATAAGATCTACGAACTTAATTAATGGAAACGCTTCCATTCTATGATATTATATATTTCAATTACATTTTCCGGAATTTCATTCCATTTCCCTGTTTGGGCAGTAATTTAAATATATTTTCAAACCTGTTATAGTATAGAATTTATTGTATAATTTTAAATTTATTGTATAAAATATCGCAACTATGTTATTATTCAAATAAATTTTCAAATATGATTATAAAACCTCCGCAACAACAACAACCAAAATCCACTTGACATTTATTAAACTTCGTTGTTTAAATAAAATTCTATCAAAATTTATAACAAGGTACTTCTATGAAAAAACTACTTGGTCCGTAGATATTACCTACTATACCTACTATAATACCTTAAATTGTTTTTTAAGTACACTCAAATGGAGTCAAGTGCTAGGAATTAGAGTGCCATCTGAACGCCCCTCCTAGAATTAAAATCGACACTCTAAATCTTGTCAAAACTCCGTCCCTACCAAACGACGAACCAATAAAAAAATGTAATACAATTTTAAATTTTTCAAGAGCCACTAATTTATCATGATTTTTCCTTTTTTATTGCAACCTTTGTTAAGACTGTTACCGAGAAAATAATATTCTATTATATCGAGTCTTTCTACGTTTAGATATTTTGAAGAACCAAAGATTCGCGGCAAAGAGGCGCCAAACAAGAGCCCGATAATGAGATATTCTTCAAAGGAAAGCTTTTACAAACGAATTTATTATATTATCTCGTTACTAAAAGTATTCACCTGCACCAACATCATTATTCTTTCGAACTACTTTAATATTCAAAAGCTTTAATTGAAAATAAAAGTATATGCTTGTGGTAATACTGGCTGCTTCATTGTGCACCTTTTACGTTCGAGGGTATCATTCCTTTTCTAAGCCGAAGATGAAAGCGGGTCCAACATATATTCAATAATTCGTCACTTTTGCAATGACTATCCGTATTATCGGAAAAAAACGAAACGCTACTCTCGTAAATATCGATATACGTCCCTAGGTATTGGAATACATATACTGACTTTTATCTATATTGTCAAACTATAGCTTCGTATTTTCCCATTACAAATTGGTTCCTTTTTACAAAAAGTAGATAAGTACATCATCTCTTTTTACTGTAAAAGGAAGTAAGAGTACATTATTAGGTGAGTACATTCTTGAATAGTAAGCAGGTGTTTTAATTTGAATGTAATTGTTACTATTTAAACTGTCTCCTAAGGAGAGAAGCAGTTTATTGTTGACTTTCTCAAATCTTTTTCTTTTGATTTTCATTTCTTTTAATTCGAAGAAGCTTTGATAAAAATAATAAGTGGTTACTATATTTTAAGGTCCAAGTTTAAATAAATACTAACCGCCGCGCCGATAAAATAAAGATATTTGGGAAGCTTTGATATAAATGGAGGCTATTTATTTGATAATTTCCAATAATACAATATAATAAACAAACGAATATAGCGGTCTAACTAATTATTTGTATATTTATTATATAGTAAGAAGCCATCGGATATGAAAATATAATAAGTGTTTATTTAGAACATTATGTTAAACTAGATATAGATACATAAATTCAGTAAATTAGGGAAACTTTTTTAAACTAAGGAAGGGACTGTCTCTGTGGCTCTTTCTCAAATTTATCTATTAAACTAGATTCCTGCAGTTATTGACGAAACCTTGCTAACACATAAAGCTTTGCTGCATTTATGGCCTTATCGGCTCGCACGTTAGATCCACGATCTATTGCAGGAAGCTTTCTTGGAACGTTCATTCAGGAAATAACAAAATAGTCTTAATACATCATACGTTCGACCCTCGGTCGTTTTTATTTTTCTTCATATCCCGTTTATTTGCTTACTTAAAATCTGAGGACCGATTTGCCAAATTACTGGTACTTCTACTTAACCAATCCTCATGAAATTTCACAATCGTATTCAATTTCTATTACAATACAACATTATGATAATATCAGCGTTTAATCCTTAAACCCTGATGATACTGAAGAACTGCCCGCCACGAAGCATGGGGATTTACTGGTTTTAATTTTGTATTTTAGGTCTCATGCGGAGATTTTATCATTAGACTCCGGGTTCAACTTCTCTACCCTGAGGCTGCAGTGATACGATTTGATTCAAAGGTGGAACTTGATAATCTGCTGGTTTCAAATTGGTAAAATAAGCCACAAGGCACGACTCCAGACATTATAGTCCAAATTCTAATTCAAACTAAGATTATTTTGAATCTTTCCAAAGATTGTACAGTGCTAGTGTGGATAAAAATGATGCACCACTAGAAATACACAACTTAAGTCAAGGTTTGTAGCATGCCGACTTATCTGATGTTAGAAAAATTATAACTTCTTTACTATATATTAAGTTCTGCCACCAAAATGTAAAAAAGGGATCAAATAAAATCATTAGTTTCATTAATAAAACCTTTTTTCTGCTTTAACATAAACTCTCTTTCAATCTTCCGCAGTCAGAGTTCACTATATCCTTTTGTTAATTTTTAATTTTTAGTTGGTTTCAAACGAACAAACCTTCAAAATATTCCTTTTTATACTTTTTAATATGGTACATTTTTACATGACGTTAAATGGTTGCTATTCCTTTTGGATTATCCTTTGTTTTTTTAGTGACATTAAATACCATTGCGTTTAACTTTGATATTGCGCACTCCTAACACCACCTATGTGTATATTTATTTAAGTTTTTTGTAACATTTATTATTTCTATAGAACAATGTTAACCCTCAAACTACATATTACAGATGGCGCTTTTTTATTTTATAATCTGATAATATTTATACAAGTCAATATCTCATTAGTCGTACTTTTCTCTTTAGTAAAATATTTATATTTTAAAATCTTCAATGTTCTGGATTCAAATAAATATTTGTCCCAAACATATGTGTGTTGCAATTCACTGCTTAAATTATAAAACAAAACTCTTAATAAAAACGTATTACAATTTACCTAGCACCCCATTTACAAACTATTAGAGTCATAATACGCAAAAGTTGTTTCGACATATAGGCGCTTGCAAATCCTATATTTCATCTCGAAAATATCGAATTTAATTGTAAAGATATTTGGGAAGCTTTGCAATAAATGATATTCGAAATAAACAGGGTATAATATTCCCTCTGTGAGCTCAGCCTTATTGAGAAATCCATAATGTAATCTGTACACAATATCTTATTTCTCGATAGATATATATCAGTATTCCCTTTTGGATAAATTATAAGAGAGGAATTGGTTTGTGAAAGCTCCGATGGCTTTATCAATCCGTGTATGCTTGAATATGGATGAGAAGTTGAAAAGTTGGAGAAAAAAGTCTTTGTTCGTATATAATCGTACCTGAGTTTGTTAGTATATTCAATTTAATTAAGGACACATGATTACAGACTTAAAGTCCTAGTACGCAATTTCGAGGCCTGAATAATTTTTTAGACAAGAAAAAATAAGTACGTTTAAATAAATGAACTTGTTTAAGTAATTCATTAATTCTCTAACTCGGCCAAGGAATTTGATATTTTTCATTTACCGTCATAGTTTTTTAATTCAATTCTATATTTTATATCTTTCAGTGATGAATAGGTAATCTGCATAGGTAAGATTGGATATTTTAGCAAATTTTTTAATATCTATGCAGATTGAATATTTTAACAAATTTTCTTATACTACACGATTGGGTTTCAATAAAAAAACAAAAACAAATTTTTTGTAATTTTGTGTTTGTTAGAGTATGGAGAATCTGAAAAAATTAAGCCGATTTTAATAGAATTTTCATTGGGTTTGGAGATCAGATTAGAATCTGAGCTATTTTTCTTTTGGAATATTCAATATTCCACAAGAAATTAAATATTTAATTATTGTTGTGACGCCTAAAAAACATTCAACACAAATTGTCTAGATAGCCGCACCAATATAACTTAAGGTTCAAGCTGAGATAGGCCCGCAAAAATTAAACTTAAACCATAAAGCTACAAACACTTTCTACGACGAAGGCCTTAAATAGTTGATTCAATATTTTTATGTTAATATAAATGTAAATACCCACTGGTTTGAATTGATTATTGCTGCTGAAAAATTATGTTTACGCAAGCGACGCTGTAGATTTCCCTCAAAACTTCGTTAACAAACAATAAAAGATATAAGTAGACTTCAAAAATATACTAAAGTGTACGTATAAAAAAACCTTTTTCCTAATTTCATGTTCAGTTATTTTGTACAGGCACGTGAGTGATCGTATAAGAGTTCCGTTTTTCCTTTTGAGGTACAGCAGCCTAAAAATGTTTTGAAGTACACCAAGGTTATTTTGTACATCAAGCCATACTTGCATCATTTGGTGTCTCACAAATGGATGAAAAATATTGGCAAACTTTTCATTCCTGTTAAAGGACATGCAAACTGGGAAAATCATCGAAGCATTCACGAATTAATTTCTTTTCGATAATTTACCCGAAACGGAATGTTGATAGCCATTGACGAAGGCTTACTAGAGCAAGACGTCTTTGTTGCATTTATGATCTTGTCGGCTCACACTTTAGACGTTCAATCAATGACTGGATCCTTTCTTGGAGGGTACGTCAAAAAAATAATAAATCATTGCATTTAAGGCATTAAGGGCTCGCATGTCAGATCCTTGTTCAACATCTGCATCATTTAAGGCATACATATAAACATAAAGTAATAAAATTGAGGGCTTAGGAATTTCCGAATAGTTTTTCGGTTCTTAAATCTATATTTTTCTAAAATGATTTTTTGTAGCTTCACGTTCCGTATGTTTATTTTTTTCAGATATTGCGACCTATTTTTCAGCTACTTCCGCTTTACCGATTTTCATAGTGCTATTATATTAATACTATTAAATTACTCGTTTGTTATATATTATGTAATAACAACTTAACTACAACATTAAGGAGCCAGTTACGAGTTCGTAGCTTCATCAAAAGAAAACTTTCTAATAAATGGACCTACATTGAAAGCCCCAGATTGATGTCCAATTCATATTTTCGAGCGTTTAGTTCGTGTTGACCTACAATAAAATCGTTTAATTTATTATTTTCCTTTATTAAATTAAGTTTTAACATACGGAACCCAAAAAGAACCTCAAAATTTGCAAATTTCTCAGGAGAGTATTTGAATTTCAGCCCTGATGTTAGTCAATGAACTGATTTTCTTTTACTTTTACCATTTTTTTATCGTTGATTTTGCAATTATTATTTATTTGCTATATCCACATCTTATATCTTCTGTCACAAAAACTGAGCAAAGGGCAATAAAATAAAACAACACAGCTCGCTCCAAACACGTACTTTTTTTCAAAAACTTTCATTAAATAAACCTTTCTGTTTCCATCTCATTGACATAAATTTCCTTTCAATTTTCTGCAACCTGCTTCCACTACATCGCTTCAGCAACTTTTTATTTTTCGTCTAATAATTTTTTTTTTACTTTTAAGATACTTTTACGTAACATTAACGCTCTTTTCATAATTCTATATACACTTAATCAGTGACTATAAATTATTTATCGCCATAAATTTATTATTGTTAAAACATGTTTTTGGAAAGTAAGGTCACTGTTGCAATTAATTTATTTTACTTATATAATTAAGATTATATAAACATTAACCAAAAAGTCACTATCTTTTTTTCCTTTTTATTGACAGACTAAACACTAAAGCGTTATATCATAGCGTTTTATTTCTTTATGACGCAATTCTAACGGCGTCTATGAGTCAATTTATAAGTATTTTTGTAGTAAATATTATGAATTTCCTCGAAAATTCATTATTCTTAAAAACTTGTATTTTGTAACGTTCTGATTTTAAAATCTGGTAACATTGTTAATATATTATAAATAATACTTTTAGTTTTTATAACATACTTAAACTCTCCTATGTTTTAAACTACAATAATTTACAAACGTTTTGCGTATTACAGCACATTGCTGAAACTATCAGATAAAACTCGTAATGAAAACACCATAATATATTCTACCTAATAAGGCAAACACAAAATATTAAGGTCATAACTAACAAAAGCTTTTCCTACAAATAGGCACATACATACTCCATACTTCATCTGGAAAATATTGAATGTAATTGTAAAGATATTCGGAAAGCTTAACAATAATTTATATTCGATATAAATAAGTGCTTACCTATATTTGTTACCCTTGTAAGCTCCGCCTTATTTAGAGTCCATAATGTAATCCGTAAGATAATATATTATACATAATATTTTATTTCTCGATAGATATCAGCTTTCCGTTTAATATAATTATCGGACAGAAATATGTTCATGAATGCTCCGATGACTTTCCCAATCCATGTATGCATGAATATGAATGAAAAGTTGGAAAAGTTCATTTAGCTCTAGATGAAGGCCGAATAGTTTCTGGCAAGTACTAAGGAACAAGTCTTTTTTATTTAGATCCCAAATGTATTAGTCTAGTATGCTATTTCATTGAAAATACTTAAGGACTTTAGAAGTCCCTGAAGTTTGCAGATGTAATTTTTTTTTTAAAATAAAAAAGTTACTACGTTTGTACACATTGAGGTGCGTAATGTTTCATACTCTAACTTAGCGAAGACCGACAGATTGACTCTTCTGAATTTTCTTATAGACCTCAATCTATTCATGAACCTATTCTGATCCAGTTATAAAAGTCATAGTTTTAATTTCATGTCAAACTTAAAATGAAATATAAAATAATTCGGGTGATCAACATGTATATACAGTGAATATCTCAAAAAATTTCTTATACGGACATCTCTGGGTCAAAATAAAAAATAAAAACAATTTAAGTTTATTTAGCCAAATATGTAATTTGGCTTTCTGTCTGTCTATTTACAAGAGCATAGAGCTGTGAGAAATACTGGATCGATTTGAACAGAATATTCACGGGAATAATATATATAATTCAGGTTATTATAACCTTCTTCTCTTAAAATATTTGATATCAAACTTAAAATTCAATTATAACATCCACTATGTGCGCACATTTAAGAAACTGTTGGCAGGAATTGTCACGATAGTCACAACGATAAGCTTAAAGTTCAAGGTGCGCCTAAAAAAGTTACCATTACGAGTTACCGGTGGACCATAAAAGTCAAATAAAAAATCTAAACATATCTTGTACGAGGAAAGTCTTAAATAGTCGATTAAGATTTATTTTAATGACTCAAATATCTACTGCATTCTGTGTTAAAATTGATTGTTACTAATTACATTTTTCGCATATTTTCAATATACAATTTTTACGTCTGCCACACGACTGAAATTATTTCATTTTTTTTTATTTTTGGATCGACCTTAATTGAGACCCCAATTTAAGTTATCTACTAGCAATATTTCTTTCACATATATTTAAAACTGCAAAAATTGTAACTGACGGACAGATGACTCGTTTCACTCCAGTTATCTAAAAACAATTTTATAAACATGACATTTTCACGTAAAATCCTAGGTCTCGGACACAACTGAACCCATTTCGTTTTTTTTATATTTTTGGATTGGTATTAATTAAGACAACAAATCTAAATTGTCTACTGGCAATATTTCAATAACATATATTCAAAAGTGTAGAAACTGTAACAAACAGATGGTCAGATGCTTCCATTCTGTCATATTATGCTTTCAGTTTAATTTTAGAATAATGCGAAGTCTCACTTTTATTGTTCCGGAAGTCCAATCAACTTGGTTTAATAGAATGTTCGTTCGGAAAGAGAGAAAGAAATTATGGAACCCATGAAGATCAATTTCCCAAAGTTGACGCATACAATATATTACAAATTGCTATGTGTGAATAGGTGCACTGCATAAGTAGCATAACGTCACATTATATAAGCATTATAGAAACACTATGTTTCTCTCTCCCACGCTTATAAATAAGACAGTTATTTTGCATCGTTTATTGCTAACGATGTAAAATACGCTGTTCTATTGTTTATTTGTATCGTCTGTTTTGGTCAGTCAGTTATCCATCAAGGAACTAATGTGACGAGTTTTATATTTACGAGTTTTACTAATTTCTACCATTGTCACGAGTTTTGTAATGTACTTAGTTTAGGACAATTATTATGAATTATATTGTTTAATTAGTTCAGAGCAATTGTTACCAGTTTTATTGTTTGCTTAGTTTAGAGCTTAGAAAATTTCGCGTTTACCACAACAAACTACGAACCTTGCAAGTCTTGAAAACTAACATTGAAGAAGAAATCGCCAATTTGGAGCCAAACGTTTTGCAAGCAACAAATTCAATGCCGTAAAAAGAGCACAATTGTGCATCATCTCGGGAGGTGGCCATTTCAACGATGTAATTGTTTCCAACTAATGTCATCAATTTTACACTTTCAAATAAACTTTTCATGAAAGCTCTTTTTTCATTTCTAACAAAATGGCAGCCTCTATATAATCTGCATAATATAAATTGCATAATGTCACTATGCAAGCGATAGGCGTTTCTAAAGCGTTCAATGAATTGATTGCAAAGTACGCAAGCAAGCCATAGAGGTCATGTCATTTAAACTACCAACGTCACAACTTTCAGCATCAGAGCCAATAAAACTAGATAGAAAACACAGACATCAGAACATTGATATTATCGTGGACGCGCACTGCACAAGTTATTTTATTAACGCCTTGAAAGGAGTGTTAGCAAAAAAACCTGCAATGAAGTACTTTGATGAAGTTGTCATGAGACGAAATATAGAAGTTTGATGAAGTTGTCATGAGACGAAAAACCTTCGATTGCTATTTTGTTCAATACATTTCGCATGCTATAAAATTTACGCAATAAAAATTATCAGGCAGGTCGATAAAATGTTAATTGAAAAGTTTATTTAAGCTAATATATGTGTTATCAGTAATTTAGTGATAGTGCAAAATGAAAATAAAACACTTACCTAATATAAAGGTAAAAGTGTACATAAAATTGTAATTATTGCCTGTAAATAAAAATAGTAACTGAAAATAGCTTTCATAATACATTAAAAATTTTAAAATAATAAATGTGTATTTTAATAACATATTTTCAAAAATAAGCAATAACGGGTAGTATTCCATGTAACGTCATGGTTTGTATGACCCAGCATCACAAGTGTTGATAAATACTTTTTTTTCAACATAGTGTTTATTAAAAGGTATATGTTATTAAAAAATCCAATCTTCAAAAAACTTCCACCACGACTACCGCCAAAATCCAATTGACATCTGCTAAACCTTCACTATTTAATTACATTTTTAATAAGATGCATAATAGCATTCTTCTTCTACAACGCAGTGGATTTACTGTATAAAAGAAATGATCCTCGTTTAAGTACTTTAAATTGTTTCTTTGACTACCCACAAATAGAATTAAGTCTCAAAGATCTAAACACCCGTTTTGGTATAAAAAATGTTTATTGATATCAATATCCCTAACGATATCGAAAACTTGCAATTCCACCAAACTACGGATCAACAAAAAAGTACGATGTGATTTTAAATCTTTCAAAAGCCACCAATTTAATTTTGCTTTTTTATTACAACTTTTGTTCAGATTTTCACCGAGAAAATTGTTGGCATTGATACCGAGTGTTTTCTTCATTTAAATATTTTGGCAAAGATACGCCAGATGAAAACCAGGTAATGAGATACTTTTCAAATAAAAGCATTTACAAACGAATTAACTATATTTTTTCGTTATAAAGACATTGATCTGTACCACCATCGTTCTGCCTTTGAGCTGCTTTAATATTCACAAGCCTTAATAGAAAATAAGAAGCAGACGTCTTGGTGGCACTTATTTAGTTAGCGTCTACGGTTTTTCTAAACCTTTTCTAACAAATTGGTATATTTTTCCATACAATCCAAAAAAAAATAAACACCTTCTTACAGAGACATAAATAATGTTTTAATTAAACCAAGTGTTAATATTACTATTTAGCTTATGTGAAATAATGAAAGTTTTTTCCTAAGTGCGTTTCATAATTTTATGTTAGTCTAATCAAATCCCCAAATTGGTGACCCATAATCAATTTCATTCTTTAGTTCATCATCGATTATACAATAAAACCGTTTAACTTTAAATTGTATCTTGTAGGGAACTCTTAAAATAATACCTCCTCATAATTGATAGATTCTGGGGCCAGCTATTGAAGCATGGCTTTGATATATTAGTCAAACAGGTTTTATCTTTACATATGTAAATCACAAATTTACACCTGTTAATTATTTTAAAAAAGTACATTTTATACCTTCTATCATCAAAGTATGACAAAGAGTGATAAACCAATACAACGTAGCTCGCCCAAATACGTTCTTTTTGAACAACCTTCATTAAGTAAATATCTCTACTTTCAGCTCATTAACATAAACTTTCTTTCAATTTTCCGCAGTCGGATTTTATTATATCGTTTTGTCAGCTTTTGACTTAAATTCGTAATTGACCCGTAAATTCCAAATTAACGTATATATATATATATATATATATATATATATATATATATATATATATATATATATATATATATATATATATATATATATATATATATATATGTATATACAGCAAGATAATTACGATTATTTTCGAACTTTCTTTTTTATTTTGGCAAAGAATATCGAGGGGTTATTCTCTAGTGCTTTATTTCTATACGACGTAATTATAACACCATCTATTGATCAATTTATGTAAATATTTTTGTAATGATCATTGGAATCCACTTTTAAAATTCAAAGATAGCCCTCTCTTTTATTTAAAATATGATAATATTTACACATGTTAATAGTTATATGTCACACTTTCCGCTTTTATACATTAAACTCTTAAACGTTTTAGACTCCAATAATATCTTATCCCACATACTGCGTATTGCAACTCATTGCTAAAATTGTTAAACATAACTTTGAATCAAAACATCTTACTATGTTCTACCTAACAATGTTCATAGAAAATATTAGGGCCCTAATACATAGAAGTGTTTCCGACATATAGCCACTCGCATATTCTACCTTTCATCTCGAAAATAGCAAATATTTAATTATTCGAAGTAAATGAGTGCTTGTCATATAATATTTGCTATATTCTCCTTGTAAGCTCAGCCTTATTTCGAAATCCATAATGTGATCCGTAAGGTAATGTAAACAATATTTTATTACTCGATATGTATCATCGATCCGTTTCGGAAAAATTATCATGAGGGAAATATGTTTGTAAATGCTCCAATGGCTTTCCCAATTCACGTGTGCTTAAACATTAATAAGTAGTAGAGAAAGATTCAATAATAACGCCACATTTTTGGACGTAGGCTGATTTCTTTCTGACGGTTACTAAGTAGCAAGTCTGTTCATACATGCTCGCCCCCAATATATTTAAGTATGAAATACAATATAAAATTGTAAACATATTACATATATATATATATATATATATATATATATATATATATATATATATATATATATATATATATAAATAATATATAATTATAAATATATTATTATCTAGTTGTAATAGTCATAGTTTTATAATAAATTCTGAATCCTGTTATATTTTTAGAGTTGACTAACAAGATCACTTACGTAACAGCCTATCACGGTCGTTTTTCTCTGAAACAAATTGAAACTTCGGTTCTGGCGTGGTAATATAGGATGGAGATTTTAAGTAGAGCAAGTTAAATACTAATTGACATTTTTTTTCAATCCCGGGAGAACAGACGGAAAATATCGTTTAACAAGACTAATTACAACTAATTACAAATTGATTCGCACTAAGGTACTTCACTGTACAACTAAAGTAGCCACATTTATCCCAGTAAAATAAATTTTTGAGATGCAAAACATTATTACTGAAAAATCCACCATGATAATAAGAAAAGCGTAGCTAGTATACGTAAAATCTAGTATAGTATGATCTTAGATAAAACAAAATTGACAATTTTAATTTCACCACACTTTTTTTTCTAATTAAATTCTGGTAGCTAGAATGTTTTAAGATTTTCCAAATGTGATATTAAAATGTTTTAGGAAAGGTGATATTTCACAATTTCACCAATGAGGTTTAAAAATAAATATAAGCATTATTTGCTTCTATTTTTAAAGACGCCTTCATTGACATCCTTATTGATGGAGTCAAGAAAGTTACATTTACTTTATGTAGATGAAAAGTACTTTGAAAAAAGTTGCTTTGCGTATTTTGAGATCGATGTTAATACTAACCCTAATCCAAAGACCTAATTATAAAAACTGTGACAGATGGATGGATGAACCTACATTACGAAGCATAATCGTAACTTGTTCCATTACGGAACCTTAAAAACTACTTTAACAAAGTCAAGCAAAGAAAAATAAATATAATCAAAATCTTTCGATTATATTTATTTTTCAGGAGTATATCCACATTATTTTATGCTGCAAACCGTACTTGCTAGTACTTCGATTCTCATAAATGAATGGAAAATATATGCAAAGTTTTTCAGTTAAAGTTATAAGTTTATGATATTAAAATACCTTTATCAAATGAGCCATAATACCAAAATATGAAGTAAATGTACCACGTGCTGGCATGTAATTATAGTTCATTATTTTCAATATCAAACTATGAAACAACCTAACTAATTTTTTTTTAATAATGAATTACATTTATTTCACAAATATTACCTCTTTACGTCAATTAAAATCTTTATTGAATTATTCACTGGCGACGAAAAACTATCCAATCCATTTTTGTCACTGGTATTATAACGAAAAATAATAGCGACTGATTTAAAAATAAATTAATTAATAACAAAAAATAAATAATAAATAATGATTTACTATTTTCAGTAATATATAAATGCACTGAAAATTAATTAAAAAATTATATTATTGAGATTGTAATCGTTCTTTAAAATTGAATGATTTATTTGAGATGATTGATATTTTATATTAATCTTTGTCATAAACTATAGTATATAGCATTTCCAATGACTAATATGTTGCATTCGCTTCATCGCCTCAATCATATATAAGCCATTGTATAAAATTGTCCAGGAGATTAGGAGGTAAGTTTGCACAGTAAATATTTATGGAAGATTTTGTTTCAATCCGATATCGATTAGAAACCAAAACAACTTATTATATAATTTTTGTCTTATTTGTCTGTTAAAAGGTCACGCAAATAACTGAACAAGTTTAAACACTAAGAAAGTTAAAATTTATATACTTTTTAAAATTTGTCAGCCTGATGTTTTTTTATTGATTAAAGCCTCCCGCAAAAATTACGGGCCTAATTTAAATAATACCCAACATTGATGATGCTGAGGTTTCGATTTACAATCAAAGTTTTTTTTTGGTCAATTATTAACAATAAATTAAATTCAAACATACAGTAAAAATTGAGTGCACAGACCAGTGATTGAATTTGAAATAATGTATTTAATAAAAGTGATATAAATTCTGCAAAACATTGTTGCTGAAAATTCCTCCGTAATAATAAGTAAAGTGTAAAAGTTAGTATGCAAAAAATCAAACATAATATGATTTCAAATAAAAGACAATTGACAAATTCTTTTTATATAGAAATTTAAGTTATTTATTTTGTTACATGTCGCAGCAATGTACCAACTAATTAACCACCAACCAATTAAGCACCAATTAACCAGCCAAACTTTAAGATATACTTATAAAGTTCCGACAAAAATAAATGTAAGAATACAGTGAACATTTACTAAAATTTAGTTTTGAGGATTCCGTACCTCAAAAAGAAAAAAGGAACCCTTATAAGATCACGTTATTTTTCGTCTGTCTCTATGTCAAGATCCTTTTTTCCAGGAACACGAAGGAATTAAATTGAAATTAACATAAAATACTTTGGTCTACGGTACCTTGGTATTTTAAAGAAATCAAGTTTATAAGTCAATGGAATAAAAAAACTTGAAAATATGGCCATTTATACCGCATATTTTGATACTCGGCAATAAATCCAAACCTATAGAGTACTTCCCGTTCACCTAAAATAGCGAAATTTTGCAAAAAACAAGGTTTCACAGCACAAGTAAAGGAAAAAAATCCTTAAATCGTTAATTTGTAGTTACATCACATAAACAATATTTTTAAATATGCGCCCGTGAACGATATAGTAGGCAATATATTTTCGTCCTAAAAATTAAAATTATTAATTTTCGCAGGAACGCATAAAGGTATCAAGGTGAAATATCAAATACTTAGATCTACTGCCCCTTGAAGCTGTAGAAAAATTAAGCTTCCAAGTCAACGGACCAAAAAAACCTAAAAACAGGCATTTATGCCTCATATTTTGACACTAGCACATAAATCCAAACCTATAGGGTACTTCCCGTTGATCTAAAATCATAAAATTTGGCAATAAGCAAGGTCTCACAGCACAGGTAAAATGTATAGTTACATAGCTTAATTTTTTTTTTTAATATGCACCTGTGAAACATGTAGTCGGCAATTTATTTTTGTTCTGAATAATTCACATTTTGAAAACAGTTTAATATACAGTAGAACCTTCTTAGTGCGAGTTTTACTATTGCCTGACAGATATTTTAATTATATTTTTGTTTACATTTATAATAGCGTACCTCTTCTAGAACTCACTGGGTTTACTGTCCAATAAAATATCATTTGATCTGTAAGTATAGTAAATTGTTTCTTTGACTACGCACAAATTAAGTCAAAATATTAAGGATGGAAGCGTCATCTAAGTGACCATTTGTTACGATCGAATGTCGATACCACAAATAATCTCGAAAATTTTCATCTCCACCAAACGACGAATCAACAAAAAGCTACGATGTAATTTTAATCTTCAAAAGCCACCAATTTAAAGGATTTCCCTTTGTTATTACAACCTTTGTTAAGATTTTTAATGGAGCTGAATATTGTATTCTTTTATACCGAATGTTTTTCACGTTTTGATATTTTGAAGAACTATTATATATATATATATATATATTGTCTTCTACAAAGAATCGCCAGACAAGAGCACGGTAGTGAGATACTCTTCAAAGAAAAGCTTTTACAAACAAATTTACTACATTATCTCGTTATTAAAGATATTGACCTACACCGACATCGTCCCTACCCTCGGGCTACTTTTATTATTCCAAGCCTTAATAGAAAACAGCAATCAGATACTTGTGGTGATGTTCGCGCTTCGTCGCGCGCCTGTTGAGTTCGCGTCTTAGCCTTTTCTAAGCCGAAAATAAAAACGAGTCTAACACATGTTTGACAATAATGCTACATTTATTGGTCACAATCAACTTAGGATGGATAATTTCGCCAGATTCGCAATAATCACCTACCTGGAGTAATGAACGAAACGAAACACAACGTATGCAAATAACAACACACGAGTACTTTCCTACGTAAATGTGAATCACGTTTCTTCGTCATATTAATGTGTCGATTAGTATTTCTAACACATTAGCTTCTTTTGGCATTCTTACAGAGTGGTAAGCAAGTATTACAGTTTAAATGTAATTGTCGCTATTTAGCTTATATAAAACTCTGTACATTAGCTTACTGTTGACTGCCTGATTTTTTTTTGACTCGACGTAATCTCGATGGAGCTGAAAATGGTTGATATCATTTGATCTATGTTTGTCCCGGTCCACCTAAAATATTAACCCACATTCATATACTTATTATCCGTGGATAATAAGCCTCCATATTTTATGATAAGCTTCAACCATAGACCTATATGATTGTGTGATGATCTTTTTTTAATTTGTCTGCATACTTGACGCAGGCAGTCATTCAAAGACTTGCAAAGAAATGACGTCATTGTTGCATTTATAACATTGTCAGCTTAGACGATAGATCCGTGGTCAATCACTGTCTCCTTTCATGAAACATACATAAAAAAAAATAAATAAATTGCATTCATGATATTACCGATACATACGTCAGGCCTTCGGACAACATCTACGTCATTCCTTAAGACATACATAAATAAAGCAGTAAAATTTAAAAACTTCAGAATTGTTTAATTAAATTATGTGTTTTTTCCTGAGAAGGTTTTATTTAGCTTCTCTTTCAGCCTGCTTGTTTTAAATTTTGCGCCCGATTTGTCAACTCCTCATGCTTCTACTCAACCGATTCTCATGAAACTTCGCACGCGTTTTCACTCCCCATCACGATACAACATTATGGTAACATCAAACTTTGATCCTCAAATCTTGATGATGCAAGAGTACTGCCTGCCTAAACCATTATACTTGAGGATCTGCTGGTTTTAAATTAGTAATATAGTTCCAACTTCTGCATGTACAGGATGCAGTGGTACGATCCGCCTAAATAACAAGATTTGCCAACCTACAGTTTTAAATAGATAAAGTAGGCCACAAAAACTGATCCAATCAGCTGAGAATTAACATTTGGATTGCTTTGAATTCATGCGTATTGTGCCAAGAACTGTTTGTCTTTTGAGTGGCTAATGATACGCCCTGAACTGTATACTAGCATCTTAGTCAAGGTTTGTCGCATTCCGAGGATTGTGTGGCAATAGGGTAACAAACGATTTAACTTATATGCTAAACAAATATGCTAAGCACATTAAAGGATTAAATATAAAATAAACATACTTTTTTTTTTCAATTATAGTTACTTATTATACAGTCGATTACATACTAAAAGCTTGAAAATAATTTTTGATTAACAATCTGGACTTTGGTCAAACTAAAAAAATATCGTGAAGAGCATTTAGTAAATAAATTTCTTTTTTCGGGGCTTGGGACCCATAATGTTATATTTTAGACTATTATTTTATACTACTCATTTATTAAGTTAGGGCACACGATTTAACTACCATATTAGGAGCCAAATATTATTTCCAAATTCCATCAAAAGAAAGTTTTCTACTAAATGCGCTCCGTGATTTTATTTTAATTTAACCAAAGACTCGTAATTATATTTTCTGCTATACCTGATTACGTCTTGATGCATGAAATTCTCAAAAAGAATATATACCCAAAGTTATGTGTTTCCCGGCACAGTGTTTGAAGCTAACCATGATATGTTTGTCAAGCAGACTTAATTTAAGGTACATATGCCATAGATTTATTTCCTATATCCATATCTTAAACTCTATCCCACTAAAATAAAATAAAAAGCGTTAAATAATAACCACATAACTGAATCCAGGCACATACGTTTTGTATAAATATTCATCAAGCAAGCCTTCTTTATGTTACTAACGTAAATTTCTTATCAACTTTCCCCAGTCACAGTCAACTATATCGTTTTGTTAGCTTTTGATTTTGCTGTGATAGTTTGATTATCCATAAGTTTTAATTTGGAAATGAATGAACCGTCTAACATTCTTATTTTTTCTTGAAAGTACTTTCACGTCACATTATCATATGCGCTCTTTATCAGTAATATATGTTGCCATAAATTTAATACACGAATTTTAACGTTCTTTTTTTATTTCATCTAATACTTTGTAGTTGTTATGTTATAAAATAAATACATATATATATATATATATATATATATATATATATATATATATATATATATTTATTTACCTGAATGTTCAACTTCATATTATATTCAAGTAATTTGTATTTTGCAGTGTCATTTGTAGCACTCATTTTGTATTAGTTAAACAAGTTTTACGCTATTATTTTATGACTCGTATTTCCCCAAAAAACTAAGAATACTAGTCGTAACATGTATTTTTCCAATTTGCTGGATTTTGAAGACAGAATGTTTATAGCTGTAATTCCCAAGAAAATCTGTAAAATTAAGTTTCACAAATACAACGTTTAACCATTGTGAATAAAAAGGAGCAAGCCTACAAAGGTGTATGAGCTTGTTTATTAGGTGTAATTAAGCAATTGAGAGTATCCTGTAGCACAACATGCTTCATATGTTAGCCAGATGACCACCCCACCACTATACATTTAACAAAGTTTAACTTATAACCAAAATCTTTAAATAACTATAAACCAATTAACTAAATCACCAACATTAAAAGTGGCAATATTGAACATCGATAAATATCAAATGCGTCTTAAATTTACTTCAATAATTTTATCACGAATAGATGCGACTCGTTAATTTAATTCGCAAGATATTTAGATCTAGCAATAAATAAATGTCCTTATAGCAATTTATTTATAATTTATTGTTAAATAATGTAAGAAGTTTTTTTTATAATAAATTTATCTAACCTATTAAACATTTAATTGACGTTCAGCAAAATTATTTCGTTTTGGAATTGTTTTTCTCTTTTATAGTCAGATTTAAAACCTGAGGTGACATTATAATATTTAATTTATATATGATGTAAGTCTGACGACATATGTGAATCAATTTACATAATTATTGTGATTATTCTTGAAATTAATGTTAAAATTTAAACCGCATGCCACAAATGGTGTTTTTTTTATTACAAAAATCTGGTAACATTTTCACACATTAATAACTTGTAAGTCATACTTTCCACTTTTATAAATTACGTAAAGTGTTTCAGACTTGATTAATTGTTTGACCCCAAAACTGTACAAGTCTTTGTTTAAATTATTGAATAAAACCTTGAATTCAAACACTATGTTTTATTCCAACCACTAACGCTTTTACAAAATATTAAAGTGGAACAAGCCATTTGCGTATGCCATATTTTATCTTGAAAGTATCGAACGTAATTGTGAAGATACTTAAGAAGCTTAGCAATAAATTATATTCGAAATACATGAGCGCTCATCATACAACTCATATTATATTACCATTGCAAGCTCCGCCTTATTTGGAACTCCCTAATATAATCCGTAAGGTAATGTACACAATATCCTATTTCTCCATATATATCAGCATTCCGTTTCGGATAAATTATCGAAAAGAAATTTTTTTAACGTTCCGATGGCTTTCCCAATCCGCATATAGTTGAATATGAATGAGAAGTGGAAAAAGTTCAACAATACTTCCATATCTTTGAACATAGATTCATTTCCTTCTGGCAATTACTGAGAAAATATCCATTGTTCATATATAACCGAGCCCAAAAATGTAATATTTAACTACTTATAATTATGTAATGATTATTTAATGAATAATTTCAAGTCTCTGACTTAAAGCAAATCTCTTTATAAATATCTGGAAGTAATAATAATATATTTCTTATAAATTCTGAGTTCATGTTATATTTTTAGGGTTTCATACCTCAAAAGGTAAAAAGAAACCCTTGTAAGATCACCCAAATGTACATCTGTCCGTCTGTTACAGCAGTTTTTTTTCCGAAACAAATTGACAGCACGTACTTGAGTACATAACGCTCAAAAATATTTGTTTGACAATTTTTGGGGGAGCGGACCAAGTTAAGTTTTATTTAAGTTCCCAAAAAGACCTCATTTAAAAAACCATTGTAAAGATCGTAGAAAAACTGTAACTGTTTCTAGATATCATCGCTTTTGAGATATTCACGATTATGGACCTAATTTACAATAATGTATATGTCGCCCTCGGAGATAAGAATAGACAATCCCTCTACTTAATTATATTAAGTATTTTAATTATCTCTAGCACCATTAAATTCATAATAGTGACTCATTATAAAGAAATTTCACTTCAAACGAATTAGGGAACTCTCGCCCCGAGCCACATTCTTATTTGGCCAGTTTTATTTACGCGAGTGTACTGTTATGTATACACTATCGTTCGGTTAAAGAGAATGTAGAGATATAATATATTTTAGAAAATATTATTATAGAAAAATGTCTGGGTGCCAACAGAAAATAAATAACTGTTTTACATTTTTTCCTGCATCTGTTTGTTGGCTAGAGCATAGAGTGTGTAAAAATACGGAATCAGTTTGAATGGAATCTTCATCGATGTGATTGATGGTTGAATTTGAGGTTATAATAAATACTTAAATAAGAATAAAAATAAAATAGGCTATTTATTCCTTAACCTTTTTATACATTGCTACCATTTGTTGTTAGTTGGTATTTGTTAGTATATCCTCTAATTCTTAGTATAATTCTATCTAATTGTTAGTATAGTTAGTTATCACTTTCTGAGATATGGACTCCTCCTTTAATGGTGACTTCATCTATCCTCTTCCATGATTCTCTTTCTCTACCTTGGGTCTACCAATCTTTCCCTGTTCTTTTGGTTACGTCATCAGCCCACCGTCTACGTGACCTGTATCTCTTCCTTTTTCTTGTTGATCTCTTGCATCTAGTTGTTTGAATAGTCCATCGGTTATCAGTATAGCGTGATATGTCACCGGTCTATTGCCATATGACCTTGAGAGCTTATATGAGAGCATCAGTTGTTTGTTGATGTGTTTTTCTTATTTTTAGTAAACTTTTCTCCATAGCTCTTGGTGTTATTCGTATCTATTGTTTCGTTTTATTACTGAAAACCCATGGCAACCGTATAATAAACAAGGCAGCAGACAGATGTCAAATATATATTTTTTAATGTTTAGTGAAAAATCTCTTTTCAAAAATTTCTTTGAGTAACCAAAATTTTTTCCAGGTTACATTTGTTCTTCTTTCGATTTCCTCTTCATTGCTTAATTTGTTAAACGATAACTGTTTTCCCAAATATATGTTCACATAATTAATGTTCTTTCTTCTTGCATTGATAGGTAGTCTATAACTGTTAGTCATTAATTGTTTTTTTGAATTCATCTCTAAGCGTTCTTTGTAATTTTCTTGGTCTAATGTGTATGTCATTTCATTCAGTTTCTCTATGGTTTCGGCTAGCACCACGATATGATCTGCGAATCTAAGATGGTTTAGGTAGTGGCCATTTATGTTTATCCCTTTGCTCTTCCAATTTATGTTTTGAAATATATCTTCTAACACAGTAATAAACAGCTTTGTTGACCTGTCTAACTCCCCTTTCTATTCTTATCTTTTTTTCCTATTATTTCTATTTTACCTTTGCTTGTGGTGCTAGTACATATTTTCTTTATGATATTTACATATTTATTTTAAACAGATTTATGGCATTCTAGATAGAGTTATGACTTATGCTATTAAAGACTTTGCTATAGTCTGTAAACGCCAAATATATAAGTGTGTTATATTCTTTGTACTTTTTGACAATTTGTTCTAGTGCATGTATACAGTCGGCTTGGGGACTTTTTTTTTTAATACTTTGTGGATCAGGCTTACTTACTGGTTTTTTTCCGATGGCTAGTGGCCTTATCCAAGACATTTATCAGCTGATTTAATAATGTTCGCAGACAGTGAGTTAGTTCTTGCTCTTATTACTCAAATGATTCTCAAATTATTCATTAATTTTATGGAGTTTTGATGATGCGTACTACTTTTGGGACTGAGTTGGATAATTACGAGATATGGGGTCATCTCGTCCTTGTTTTTTCCATTGCAGAGTTCCTTTCTTTAATAGTAACCTTGTCGATTGCAAAGGTGCCTTTACTACTTACTTCTTTGGGTTTTTGTAATTATTTTTTCTTTTTTCCATAACTTCTTTCGTGTAGTCCTCCGACACGTATGAGCCTTTGAATTTATTTCTATTTACCAGTATTTATAACCATTGAAAAATGCAATTAGTATCGGGCTTATTTTTTCGTTCTTAAGGTCTTTTTCCCCAATTCTGTAAATAACGCCAATATCTTTTTTTCTAGCGAAATATTTAGATCTTTTTGATATTTTCTATTACTACATCCAGAAGTGCCGTATTTTCGTTTTTTGTAACACTATAAATAATGACACTATTTTTCCGTTTATAGGTATATATTTTTGCTATTTTATCTTTTAAGAAATTAATTTTTGATATGATTGATCCTAGGTTTGATTTTCCATTTCAATTTTCATTTGTTCTAAAAATACTTGAAGATTCTCCATGCCGGTGTGTTCTGGATGAATTTTGAATAGAGCAGAATGTGATTTCGTCAGCGTAGCGTAACTTATGTTATCAAGTTGTTACTACGTACGTGATTCCACTCTCACTTATCTGTGTTAGTTGTCAGCTAACCTCAAATCAACTAATGTCAATATAACGTACAAAAAATAAAATAATAAAGTAATATCATCCGCGTATCGCCAGTAGGCAACAAGCGTATCAGCAAATGAGAAGCCGTGACACCACACCACACACCCAAAAAAAATTGACGTTAAAATTTTGAGATTGAAATCTATCTAAATATTTTTATTTAAGTACATAACAGCGTACCGCTTCTACATCATTGTGGATTTACTATGAAAAGAAAATTTAGTTCATGTGTAAATATTTTAGACTAATTCTTTAACACTCTCATGACCGGGAGTGCCATCGAAGCACCCGTTCTGGCTTCGTTTTGAAAAACGTTTGTTGCGATCAAATATCGATACTCGTAACAATCTCGAAAATCTTCATCTTTACAAAATGACAAAAAAATATTCGATATAATTTTAAATCTTTCGAAAGCCACCAATTCACGAAGATTTCCTTTTGTTATTTTAATCAATATTAAAATGTTTGTCGAGAAAATTGTGTTCTTTGATAGTTTTTCATATTTAAACATTTCGAAGAGCCGACCGTCTACAGCAGAGGCGCCAGACGAGAGCCCGTTAATAAGATATTCTTCAAAGAAAAGCTTTTACAAATAAATTTACTACATTATCTCATTATGGAAAGTATTGGCCTCCACCGACATCGTTCCTAGCCTCGAGCACTTTTCTATTCATAAGCCTTAATGGAAAACAAGAAGAGGACGCATGCGGTGATGCTCACCGCTTCGTTGTACACCTGTTGATTTCGCGTTTCCGCCTTTTCAAAGCCGAAGACAAAAACGAATCTAATATTTGTTCGATAGTAACGTTACGTTTATTGGTTACAATCAATATAAAGCGAAAAATTTTGTCAGTTTTGCTATAATCACCTGAATTAATGGACGAAGCTAAAGGTTACGCACATAAATATCGATATTTATTTCTACGTCCGGAAATACATGTATCGCCTTTCGTTCTCGTATTAAGTTGTGGCTTCGTATTTCCAATACATTGGTATCTTTTTACGTTACAATATAAAATAAACATGAAAGTACATTCTTACAGGATAGAAATTACGTATTTTAAAGGAAATATTATTATAAATGCCCCTATGTGAATATAACTATATAGCTTGTATCAAATGGAGCAAAGCAATATATTGTTGAATTCTCCGCACTCTTTCTCTGTATCTTCCATTTTTCTTTTCTGACCTTGATGAAATTTTGAGGAAAGATTTACTATATATCGGTTTGTTTGTCAGTAGTTTGCCCCGGCAAAGTTGCAACGTAATTTAATAACATTTTTGTCCACCGATAGTAAGCCACCATTTTTTACAATAACCTACGATGCGAGACCAGTATAGTTATTGTTTATTATATTATAAGAAATACTATGCACATAAATGTCGTAAGTGTTTATTAAAAGTATTATGTTAGACTATAATAAGAATACGTAAGTTCATAAAATCAGGAAGGTATCTCCAGATGACTCTCTCAAATTTATCGGTCGAAGTAGCCGCAGACAACCATATTAGCTTACTAGGCATGAAGAACATATTGCATGTATGGCCTTTTCCGCTCGCAATTAGGGTCTTCAATTAATAGATGGGCTTTCTGGACATCAATAAAATAATAAAGTTCTTTGCAATTTCCGTCCTTAAATTTATGTTTTCTTAAATATATTATATTTTGAGAATGTCAGTGTACGGAAACTTATGATAAATTAAATGACGGTCGGTGACAAGACGAAAGCAAAATACAAATAAAATAAAGTTGTATTTTAAAATACTTATGGCATTTCCCCAAAAATCTAAACGTCTGTAGAATATTAGTTGTAACACGTATTGTCCCAATTTGCTGAATTTTGAGGACAGAATTTTTACAACTCTTAATTGCCAATCGTGATTGAGTTTCACAAATACAACGTTCAGATATAATTGTCAGTAAAAGGGAGCAAGCCGACAAAAGGGTCTGCGCTGTTTATTGCACAAGCATTGGTGCGATTAAGCAACTAAGAGTGTCATGTGGTACAACACGCTTCACGTGTTAGCAGAAAGAAAATTGCACCAGTAGAAATTGTAATCAGAAGTGCAACAAAATTGTAAATAATAGAAATTTAAAATCTAACAGAGCAAAGTTTACCTTGAAGCTAAAATAATTTGTAGAAATGTGTTCTATTACCAACAATAAAGGTGACAACTTCGAGTATCAAGAAATATAAAATGCGATTTAAATTCGTTTAAATAATTTAGTCACGAATAAGTGCAACTTATTAATTTAAGTAGTCAGTAGTATTTAGATATAGTAATAACATGATTTTAAGATCCTACCAATACGTTATAAGACTTAATTTATAATTGATTGTAAAATAATGTGAGAAGTTTCTCTTGTAATAAATTTATTAAACTTATTAAAAAATTAATTAACGTTTAACAAAATTATTTATTGTTCTTTTTATAATTGTTTTTCTTTTTTATAGTCAGTTCACAAATTTGTAAGTCATACTTTCCACATTTATAAAATATATAAACGCTTAAATGTTTCAAACGCGATTAATTGTTTGTCTCCAACACTTTACATACACAACACTTTGCTGAAATTATTGAATAAAATTTTGAATAAGAACACTATGTTTTATTCCAACTCGCAAGGTTTTAACAAAATATTAAAGTGGAACAAGGCACTCGCCTATGTCATATTTCATCTCGAAAGTATCGAACGTAATTGTGAAGATACTTGAGCGGCTTAGCAATGAATGATATTCGAAATACATAAGTGCTTGTCAGAAAATTCATATTATATTACCATTGCAAGCTCAGCCTTATTTAGATCCCTGATGTAATCCGTAAGGTAATGTACACAATATCTTATTTCTCCATATACATCAGCATTCCGTTTCGGATAAATTGTCGAAAACAAATTTGCTTGTGAACGCTCAGCTAGCCTTCCCAATCCGCAAATAGTTGAATATGAATCAGAAATTGAGAAAGTTCAATAAAACCTCCATATCATCGAACTTAGATCTATTTTCTTCTGGCAGTTACTGATAAAAAACTCTTTGTTCATATATAATCGGACCCGAAAATATAATATTTAACTATAAATTATGTAATGTATAACTTCAAGTTTCTGACTTACGCAAATATCTTAATAGTTCTCTTAATATGTTCAGATCTATTAGTAATAATCATATATTTGTTATAAATTCTCAGTCCTGTTATATTTTTAGGGTTCTATACCTCAAAAGTTCACCCATATATTCATCTGCCAATCCGTTACAGCCATTTTTCTCAGAAACAGTTTCATAGTACATACTTGAGTACATGACATTCAAAAATAAGTATGTCGAAATTTTAGAAGAAACAAATTAAATACTCGACATTTTCTATTAAAATTCCCTAATAGTGCGGTAGGTCCAGTCACAAGGGTCTGAAAAATATTCTTTCGCCTACAGATAATATATCTTCAAACGTGTATTGAAATGTATGTAAATAAATATGTTCCCAAAAAACCTCATTTTAAAACCCACGCAGAATTACAGGAGAACTGCAACGATGATTCTAGATTTCATATTTTTTGAGATATTCAGGATTATGGAATCAATTCGCAATAATATGTATGTATGTCCCCCTTAGAGGTAAGAATGGACAATCCCCCTACTTAATTATATTAGGCATTTTAACTATTTATAGCCATGTTAAATTCATATTAGCGACTTATAAAAAATAAAGAAATTTCACTTCAAACGAAGTGAAAAAACTCTCTCCCTCCCCGAGTCGCATTCACATTGGTCAGTTTTATTTACGCAAGCGTACTATTATATTATACACAATCGTTTGGTTAAAAAGTATGAAGACGTAGAAATTATTTTAGAAAAGATTGCTATAGGAGCGTGTCTGGGTTTGAAAAGAAAAAAAATCTTTTAGATTCTTTCATTCTGTTTGTTGGCTAGAGCATAGAGCGTGTAAAAATACGGAACCAGTTTAAATAGAATTTTCATCGATATGATGTTTGAATTTAAGGTTAAAATGGATCTAAATATTATTGTTTCATTTTATTAGCGTACCGCTTCTGTAATATTGTGGATTTGTTATCAAAAGAAAATTTAATTCATAAGTAAATATTTTAAGTTAATTCTTTTGACTACGTGCAAATGAAGTCAAGTCTCGTGAATAGAAATGCCATTAAAATCATTTGTTGCGATCAAATATCGATACTCGAAATACTCTCGAAAATTTTCATCTCCACTAAATGACAAGTCAACGAAAAGATTCGATATAATTTTAAATCGTTCAAGAGCCACCAATTTATAAAGATTTCCTTTTGTTATTCTAATCTTTGTTAAGATTTTTACCGAGAAAATTGTGTTCTTTGATACCGAGTTTTTCACGTTTACATATTTTGAAGAGCCGACCGTTTACGGCAGAGGCGCCAGCGAAAGCTCGCTAAGGAGATACTCTTCAAAGAAGAGGTTTTACAAACAAATTTACTACATTATCTCGTTATAGAAAGTATTGGCCTGCAACGACATCATTCCTAGCCTCGAGCACTTTTGCATTCATAAGCCTTAATGGAAAACAAGAAGCAGACGCGTGCGGTGATGCTCGCCGCTTCGTTGTGCACCTGTTGATTTCGCGTTTCTACCTTTTTATAGGCGAAGACAAAGACGAGTTTTATATATGTTCGATAGCAACTCCATATTTATTGATGACGATCAACTTAAGGGGGACAATTTCGTCAGTGTCGCCTCACAGTATGATCACCTAAATTAACGGACGAAGTAAAACATTACGTACATAAATATCGACATTCATCCTACGTATGGGTATACATGTATCGCCTTTCGTTTCCATATTCAATTGTGGCTTCGTATTTCCAAAACATTGGTGTCTTTTTATGTTACAATATAAAATAAACATGAGAGTACATTCTTACAGGATAGAAAGCAAGTATTTTAACGGAAATTCTATTATGAATGCCGCTATGAGAATATTACTATTTAGCTTATATAAAATGGTATATTTTTATTTCTCCGCATTCTTCCTTTGGATCTCATATTTTATTTGATCTCGATGAAATCTTGAAATAGAGGTCACTATACATTAGTTTCTTTGTCAATAGTTTATTCAGGCAAAATTGTAACATGGTTTCATAAAATTTTTATCGGCCGACAGTAAACCACCATCTTTTAGAAGAAGCCCCAACGCAAGACCAGTGTATTTGTTGTTTATTATATTATAACACTGGTCAATCACTGGAAATTTCATAAGTGTTTTTAACAGTGTTATGTTAGACTATAATATGGATACGTACGTTCAAAAAGTGTCTCTTAACGACTGTCAGCTAGAAAGTGGATCTCTCCTAACTTTATCAGTCGAACTAGCCGTTCACGAGAGCCTAATAATGCATGAAAGACACGTAGCATTTATGGCCTTTTCCGTTCGCAATTTGAGTTTTCGATCAATAGCTAGGCTTCCTTGGTATCAATAAAATAATTATTTTTCTGCAATTTCCATCTTTAAATTTGATCTGTTCTTTTAATATATTAATATTTTGAAAATATCAACATACGGAAACTTATATAGATAAATTAAATGGCATTTGGTGACGAGATAAAAGCAAAATACATTCAAAATAGAGATGCGTTATATAAAACTTATGGTTTATTAAGTGCCGGATAGAATTTATTAAGATGGGCGACGTAATACGTAAACAAGAACGTACCAAGTACGGGTAAAACTCGCACTACGAGGGTTCTGTACAAATTTAGGCACATAAACATTTAAGTGTACACAGTATTTATAAGAAAACTATTTACAAGTATTAATTTTCGACAACGTTAATAAATTATCTACCACATCTTAACTATTTTATTATCGGCATTCAGAAATCTAATATCACAATGGTAAAAAAAATATATAATTCCAAATGGAATTAGAAGAATTAGAAATCATCAATATTCAACAATTGTTTTTGTTTTTACTTATGCTATAAGATTTTCTTAGCGACTTTCAAGATTATAGGTCAACCGGAAGTACCCTACATTGGTTTTGATAATCAGAGAGTATACATCTCAAAAACTGTGAAATTTAGAATCATCCTTATAGTCTTCCTACAATCTTTGCTGGGTTCCTAAAAACTCTGTTTTTCTTCATTGTTTTTATAGCTTCGAAAATTAGGGAGGAGAGAAGGAAACATATCTTTGTAATATATTTTCCAATATATCTCTAAAGATATACTCTCTAAGAAATTATGAGATAAATATTTTAAAAACCTTGCAACTGGTCCTTTCAAGCGATACCCAGCACCATACATAAAATTTTTAAAAAAATCAAGTACTTCGACCAACAAAATTGCCATTTGTTTTTGTGTATTCGCTTCTGAGATATATGTGGGTCAATATGATGTATTACTTTGCCGCATGGCAAGTTTCTGCGTTAAGGCGTTTCTGATAAAAACAGCCGTGACAAACGGACAAACGGACACATGAGTGATCTTATAAGGGTTCCATTTTTTTTTTCGTTTTAAGGCACGAAACAATAAAAAAGAAATGATTTCTTCTCTATAGTTTATTAATAGTGGTCTGAACCCAATTTTACAGAAATATCTTCAACTCAAAGACATTTATTAATAAGAGAGATTTTTTCACTTTTTACTTGGACTTCAGAAATATCGCAGATTATGTAAGGCTATGTATTATGTATATGTAACTTGATTATGCTTCAGACGCGATGATGTGTGCAATGTTTCTGTTTACACGTTTCGTTTTTACCAATAATTCTCTTCTATTGGTTCTAAACAATATTTTCCAACACAGCTTATCATAATGCATATTTAACACAACTGTTATAGCATGTTATCAAACGTTCTTTATATAATACATTGAAATAATAAATTCAAAAATCGAATGTCACAATAGTCATCGAATCTAACTACAGCACGATTGTTTGCGAAAAATGTAAACTAAAGTCCAAACTCAGTAATGGGTTTCATCTTTAAGCAAGTAAGCAATCTGCCTATTCCATGCGGAATGAATAATATTTTTCAATATCTCTACTAATTTATTATCTATGTACAGAAATCTGATGTAACAGTAGTCAAAATACTTAACTACAGCACGATTGGTTGCGTAAAATTTAAATAAATATCTAAACACCGTATTCAGTTTCATCCTTTATCAGAACGCAAACAATATGCTTACTCTATGCGTTGTAAATTATATGTTTCAACATCACATCTATTTTATTATCTACGTTCAGAACTATGACGTCACAATAGTCACAGAAACTAACAACAGCACGATTGCTTAAGAAAAGTGTAAACAAGCGTTCAAACTCGGAACTCGGTTTCATCTTTTATTAGAACGCAAGCAATCTGCCTCCTTCAAGCGGAATTAATAATATTTTTCAACGTCTTACCTACTTCATTAGCTATAATCAAAAATCTGACTTCACAGTAGTCATAGGACATAACTGTAGCACGATTGCTAACGAAAAATGTAAATAAACATCCAAACTCAGTACTTAGTTTCATTCTTTATCGGAGCGCGAGCAATTTGCTTACTCCATGCGTTATAAATTATATTATTCAACATCACGTCTATTTTATTATCTACACTCAGAAATCTGATGTCACAAAAGTCGTAGAACGTAATTACAGCACGATTGCTTAAGAAAAGTATCAACAAGCGTGCAAACTCAGTAAAAAGTTCCATCTTTTATCAAAACACGAGCAATGTGCCCACTCCATGCACAATGAATAACATTTTCCAATATCACACCTATTTTATAATCTACATTCAGAAATGTAATGTTATAATCTGCCTACTCCATATGTAAGTGAATTTTGAGCATTGGACTTTCTTCCACACTAAAGATGCCCGATACTTATCGATTTTTTTAAATATCGGTACAACTTGATATGATATTTGGAAGTTTTGAATCAATATTCGGTCATTCGATATGCATCGTTATTATTTTTCATACTAAAACTTTTTAATATGACGCACTATACATAAATTCGACAGTTTATTTTTATTTACATAATTACAATTTTATGTGTAAACATTAATGTTTCTGTGTTCGTATTGTACGTCTTATGCGCACGCCGGGTTAAGTTCCTGAGAAAAACAAAGTTCACAAGAACGAAGTTGCCGAGCGGGATCGCGATCGTTCATCTGTCATTCATCCAATCGAACTAATACTTTGTACTAAACTTCTTAGTGATACTACAAATTACAAAAAAATTAAAGAGGCATTACAACGCATACTGGACATGACCTAGTCATAAAAAAAATCTTTGACTAACCTTGTCCGTCTATCATAAGATAATTTATGCACACTTCTTTAATACCGGTCTAACTTTCTTTGCATTAAGAAAGTAGATAGAAATGTTTATATGTCTTATTATTAGGTACCGACATCGAACTACCATTTTATAGTAGTTTTGTTTATTTAAGTTTATTCCATTTCAATTTCATTATTGCACAGTCTTTCCTTTGAAAAATACATCTGTATCGTTCCATCACCAGAGAAATCAAGTATTGATATGACTCTATTAAAGCACACATCTTCTTTAACAAAGCAGACATCGATGAAAAATTTAAACTGTGTCACACAAATGTGAAAATTATAAGCAATAATAAGAACTTGCAAATGGCACAATAAAAATGGATTCAAAAGCGCCCAACATTTCCAATTATTGTTAATAAAAGAGTATGTAAGTAAATGCTACATAATTGTCATTAACTGTTTATTGGGTTTATAAATTCACATCACGAAATTCCTTAGACAGGGCTCTGAGTGCGGTTCTTATTTACTTTAGAATAACGCCAACGACAGATAATATTTTTATTTAAATTTTAATTAAAATCGTAAGTCAGCATATTTTTTTATTTCATTTATACTCCTAGTATTAACAAAATTATAGACAATATCGAAAGTATCTACACAAAACAATGCGATTGTATCACGTATCGACACAATGAATCGCGATATACTTATATATCGATACAAAGGAACAGTGTGGGTAAATTTATTCAACACATAGGGCGCGTTCATAACGTTTGATCTTTGCGACTAGCGAAGATCAAACGGCAGTTTGAAGACTTAATTTTAACGATTACTTCAACCAAATCCCAATAACATCTTAAGATGAATCCGTCACATAAAACATTAGCCTATCTTTGTCAGACGCGCGTCTGATCTTAAATACCCCGACGTGTGGCAAAAACGTTATTCCACAAAATAGCACATACATAGGGCTTCTTGATAATTAGATATCGGATATCCTGTATATTATTTATTCAAAACATTTCTTTACCTTGACTTCAAATGACATTCTTAATTAGTATAATATTAATTGAATAACCTGTTTTAGTGAATTAATTTTTTAAAAGGTTTAGTGAATTATTCAACATAAAAAAGAGTTAATTGCATTTTTCATAAAAGATATTATATTTCTAAAAGAAATTATTCTTGCATTATTCTAGGTCTGTATAACTAAAATTCTAGAACTTTATTGTACTCCTTCCTTTGTTTTTTTTATTTGTTTGAACGTCTTAGAAAATCACAAATTTTTCGATAATTAAGAACATTGCCTCCAAAGTTTTACAAACTAACCACTGAATAGCTTTTGGAAAAAATTATGTTGCATTTCAAAATATCTAAAATTCAATAAATCATTCAAAAAATGACGAATGTTCTATACAGAATCAAGAAAAAAAAATACAAACAAATATTTTTATTTGCAAAATGCATAAAAACGGAAGAAAAGTTGCTCACCACAGTATTGCTAGTCTTATTAGGCTGTAAATAAAAAGTTGATATGCAACTCTCGAGTGTATTGTACACTCTTTAAGAACTCTAGAAAAAATTAAATAAAAAAGGCGAAGTAAAATTCGATCTTGCATGATCTTGCACGATCTTGATGCGCAATTAGTGTATTACCTTTGTGTAGACGCAGGTCGACATTTAAGTACTTTGAAGTCCACCGCGTACAATGCGAATGCAACTTTTGAGTCTTCGGCTTTCATATAAACCAAAAATGATAACGACATAATACTGCGCTCATAAATAAAAAAAAACACTAAAGATTATTAAAATATTTTTTTCATTTTCTTTAATATAAGAAATTTATATCTATAATTTTATGGCTATCTTTAATGTTTTGGTGTAATTTACATTTAAATAATTAAATTAGTTATTATGGATAGAAGTATAATTATAATTTTTGTAGACTATAGACCTTATTAAAAACATTCCCGATTTTTCTAGATTGTTCTGATTAAAAGTTTTCGAGATAATGGCTAATGTCGTTTTTTTGTAACTTTGACAAGAAATTAGAAAAAGCCACATTCAAGAAAAACATATGTGTTTCCGAACTCGCTGACTTGCTATAGCAAGCTTTCATCTAATGCCCAACACGATTACCCTGAAGAAATATTCGTCTAGAAATATTCTCCAACATCCAAATAATAGTTTTTTTTCTTCTCAACTCTTATACAAATATACCCAATTTTCTTGTGGAGTGGTTTCCGAGTAAGACACCTGTGATAGACAAACAGACAAATACTCTAGTAATTCCATAAACGTTCCACAAATCCGTTTTCCATAATTATTCCGTTTTTCCAATTTGGAAAATTAAAAAATTTACTAATGGCTATATATTTTTAACTTTAAGCTGATAAGTTCTGTCAATATTTAATTAAAAATAATGTTTTTTTTTATTTTTAATACCTTAAGAACTGAGTGTTTTAAATTTCATAATTTATATTTGAGTATATATATTCCAACTACTCATTACAAATGTTTGGAATATTGAAATTATTGGAAAGTATATAATTAATTTCATTTTTTAACAAATTGTATTACATTTAGTTACACGGGATGGTGAAGTTCAACGTTTTCCATGACATTCGTCCATTACCAGTTCCCTCTAATATGTTGTATCCATAAAACTTGATCCAAAAAGTTTCATCATCCATACTGTCATCAGCAGAATTCATAATTTTACGGCAATTCCGACCTCATGTTAATTAATAACTAAAAGCTTATAATATCACATAAAATGTGTTCCTACACAAATTTCTAATCAATTCCTCTTTGACACTCTGCCACCACTTCAATATTTTTTCTGTTTATTTATAATTAAAGTTATTTTATAAGTATTTAATAATTGAATTATTAACACAAAATACCTGCACCTCACTAACTTAAATCGTATTTTATTTAAAAGATAAAATTTCATTTAATGCACACGTTTATAGCGTAAGGGGAATATATTCGTATGGCGCGAATTTACTTTTGAAAACTTTTCCTGCTTTTATTTAACCAGAGCGGCTTTCACCCAATATAATTGCATTCATTTTATACGTAACATAAATGAGGTTTCTTCACTTTATTTGTACTATTTATATAGTTGATCAGTCCCGAAGTGATTTAGCACAAAAATTGGGTTTTGTAGCCATGCAACCGTTCAATCATTTGCAATATTAAGAACCAATAGGCATTTAATATGATAAAATCGTTCAGACAATAAACGTAATGTGTAAAAATTAATCACTAATGAACACACATAATATTGTGTGCTGCTTGAACTCTGGTCTACGGCAAATGCAAAATTCTATAACGATTTAATTTACACAAATTTTTTCAAACACATTAACATTCACTTTTAGAAATAGTTTTGTAATTTCTTATGTAAATTAATAAAAAAAAGGGGGGGCGCATCAGGATAGTATTATGTGTAGTTGAAATGCTACAGAAATTACTTGAAAGCATTTCGTCTGTCGAGAAAAGGGAAAGTCCAAGAAGTGCATTTTCCCAACGCTGACTCTCCTCCAATGAATAAATTATAATACATAAAGCGCTTATCAATTCTTGCTTAATATAGCATGACTTCGCAATGATTAAAAATAAAACTAAAGGATTATGTCGTAACCATCGATTCAAGCACGATAAAGAACACGTTCCATAACAGGAAACTACATACGTATACAACGGTACGTCAGTCTATCTCTCTGTCTGTTTGTACGATCACATCTCGAGTTTTATTGAATAGCTAATTCCAAAAGTGTTTTGTTTAAAAAAATATTAGCATAAGTGTTAAGGGTAGAGGATTACATGATTATTTATGAGGCATGTACTAAGGTGCAGGCAGGAAGCAGGAAGCGCCATGCATTCCGAAAACGAATGTGGCGCTGTTCAAGGGAGGGGAACTCATCTTGTCGCTAAAGCTCTTCATCATAATTCTCACGCGAGTGAAGCTACGAGCAAATGCTACTATTAGAATTAAATTCAATGAAAACACATTAGCTAGATGCAACGCTTCTTGTCGAATCCACTCAACATTTATACGATGCAACAAAAACATTAATAAACCGAAACATAAATGCATCTAGTGCTCTATAAGATCAAATATCAATATCCGCTAACCATAACCGAAGCACTAAATTCACTTAGCTCCTGCACTCTATCATCCGGAGTAGCTGAGATACCATTATGATTACGTCCTTGTTCCAGATAGAAATTTGCATCGGCATGTAGGACGTGCAAAATGCGGGCGCTGCGGGAACCTGAAATAGCAACGTGACGTTCCATATTGGAAGTTCATACGTTACTTCGACGGCTCCGAGCGCGAGGGGATTACTCCCATTCAATACAAAATACCTAAATAGTGAACGAGAAGGAGATTTCGGCGAAGCCCTTGAAATATGTAGTCAACACGTGTATTTGATCGACCTGAGGTGCATTATAACTGAGCATTCCGCCTTTAAATATTGTTACATTTATTTAAAGCCCTTTGTGAAGATGTAAGGATGTTGCTAGAAAGCATAAAATAGCTGGTAAGGCTAAATATTTATGTATAAATAGTAATAAATGGGTAAGGTCATCATTAAAATAATATTACAATTGAGAGTGGTAGCGACAGTAGTTATAGTGAGGTGCATTGCTGAGCATTCCGCCTATAAATCTTGTCATATTTATTTATAGCCCTTCGCGGAGATTGAATAATGTTGCAAGAAAGCCTAAAATAGCTAGTAAGGAGAAATATTTATATATAAATAGCAATAAATGGGTAACGCCATCTCGAAAATAATGTTACGATTAGAGCAGTACCGTAGTAGTTGTATAAGTATAAATAAAAAAGTAAAATTTGTAAGTTTCATTCAGCCTTGTACTTTTGAAGAAAGGTATTTTAATGCTAGAAATTGTAATGTTTATTCATAATGTCCAAAATTAATTTAATAGAAAAATTTGTTTTCATAATAACAATTTCACTCGCATACATAATGGGTCGCTCTTATCCCCACCCCACTAAACACCCCGCTCCATTCGCCAAACGACCTCGATCGTGGGGGTCGGAGTTATACCAACTGGTAAATAATATAAACTGGTAAATAATATCGGTAATATATTTAACATCGCACATTTTCTTCTAATTTGTAGAAGCCATGAACATTTTTTCAGCTTTCAGAAGTATAGCAGATTAAAACTTGCTACAGCATGATGTCGATGCTGTTCTCATGTGAAACGTTGCGAGCGGTTTGCAGCTCAATTCAAGCAAATACTCTGTGTTGAGCTACGGTCGAGAGAACGTTCCTCGAGTGTGAATACATCATTCTCGAGATGCCCTTATGACAAGGTATTGGAGTAGCTGATGTAGGAGTTAAATTAAATTTGCGCCTGACATATCGTGGTCATCGGGTGGATGAAGCGAAAAAGTCATTCAGAAGGTTTGGATTCAAGTTGCGTATCACTATGCACTTTCGATGTGTTTTGTTCGAGCAAGTTATTAGCCAGCTGAATTATTTGGAGTCCACATGAAACTAAATGCAGCCAGATGATTGAACATACCCGATAAACGTTCGTCTGATATTTGTGTATGAGACGATATTTTTACTTCCTTTTTCTATTTTCTGCTCAATTTCTTTCAGGTATCTTGGGTTACCATACGTTCCAGCAAGGAAAATAATTATATATTTATAAAATTAATTTCCGATTGTTAAGTGGGAATATTTTATATTTTTACTTTTTGAAAGAACTCTCGGTCTTCGTACCTATGCTCGCTTGATTGACAGCTGATCGCGTAAAATAAGAATCAAACGGAAAATTACCTACTCTTACATATTGCTTTCTGTCTAGAATATATGAAAACAAGAAATACTAAAGAGTAATAGTATCAACATCTTATATATCAGAATTAGATCATTCGAAAAAATTTTCACGAACAAAATGTTTTCTTTTTTTATTTTTATTGTGAGATAAAAATAGGGAAAAAATTTGAGATAGGGAAATTCAAGATACCAAATTTGTTTTTATTTTCCCCAAATAATGTTATAACAAAACTGTTTAACATAACCAAGGCTGACAAGTGTTCAATACACGATTCGTATAAATATTTATGAAGTCTAATGGCATAGGATGCTATTGCGAGATGTGAATATTTACTGTGTTAATTTACGTCGCGTCCGGATTTGCGAGTATTTGAAAATGTGAGGGCGATTGACGTAACTGCGTCGGGCGGCGGAATAAGCTATTACACGAGGGGGCAGCGCCATGGGGGTTGGGAACGGGTGCAGCTCGGGGGATGAAAAATTAACAAAAAATCTCGCCCCAAATAGTACTCGGCCACCGAAAAACCCGCCGCTCCGCCACAAAAAACATGGCCTGTTTGATTTTAATAACAATATTAATATCAAGCAATGGCTCGTTGATATAAACCCCTAATTAGGAGGTATTACGGCAGCTGTACAAGTCACTGGGCGGTAAGGTCAGGCGTTAGTGGATGCTTCCAACACATCGTTATCTAGTGACTCCCGTATGCTGTAGTTAATCCCAGGTCGAAGGTTGTTCACTATCTTGATTAATTAACTTTAAATTTAGCTTTAATTAAGATCTCCATAGATGCCAAATACATTGATATTGCACATGCAAAAGTTTGCTCCCGGAATTCAGGAATCCACCCGACATCAGTCTTTTAATTTTGATCATGATATAAATTTGAGAGTCCTTAGATAATAAAAGGTTCGTGGTAGGAATCGTAGGAATTATTGTAATTAACTGTATTGAAAATAAGCTTCAAAGGGAATTAGTAAGGATTGTTTAGCAAGGAATGCGAATCAACTCTTTCGAGAAGAACTTTGTTACTAACAAGTTTAGTATCTAAATTGTCGCAGTTCGTCGGTCAGGGTTTTAATTATTGTAACTACAACGTGTCTAAAGATATCTTCTCAATATATAAGAAGAAAGAGAAGTGCACTTCTAAAAGAAAGAGTAATCTGTTTAACTTTAACTGTCATAACTCACCTAACTGTAAAAATAAGTACTAGTAGTAATTGACTTAACTGCTCAATGGCAATTTGAAAAAAGGGAATTCGGTTTCTTTTAAATAATTTTTTCTTACATTTCGGAGATATTTTTAGACATATTTTTCTAATTTTTATTAAATTTGTAATCACATTATATAAAACATATTTATGATCGAAATCAATTGATCTAATCACCAAATGTAAGTCCGGCTCGGGTAAGTATAATTCCATACCTTATTTGAAGTGAAATTACTTTATTTATCCTAATATTTTAAAAACAGTGATTGACTTGACATATGGAATGATAGCAGAAACCGGTCAATCCTTTTATAGAATGTTCGTCTGTATTTATATTAATTTGTGCGTCGATCACACAAAACCTACTAGACGGATTTTAATGAAATTTGGTTTGCTAATAGTTTATAACCAAGAGCAAAATATGAGAGGAAAAAATTTCTTATTCCGAATTCTACCCGAGTGAAACCGTGGGGTACAGTTAGTACCCAATACATTAATAACCTAATACATATCATGAATATTTTAGAAATTATAATACCTAGGACGATCGTCACCCACGACCTTTGTACCGGTATCAAAAAAGCCAATATTTTCCTCTATTCTATTTTTAGCGCATAAGAAATAAGATTTGGGGCATATTTGTTTGCATGACTTTCAGTATATCTCTCTTTTGAGGGTCTTATAAAATCCTTCAAACAATACCCACACCGTATGTGGAATTTTAATAATGGTATTTCCAATTTTTTTTTTTCTTAATTTACCCCCAAAAAATTGTGCAAAAATAAGTGTTATTGATTAAGATGTATGCGGGTTGGTGCTTTATTTTTATATCAAATTCCCAGTCAAGCCACCAAAAATTTACAAGTAGTACTTGATAAGATCAACAGATGGACTGTCGATTGGAAAATCAAACTCAACGAGTCTAAATCCATTCATGTCACATTTTCATTACGACGAACAAACAGCAATTTACACACTTGTCTTAACGGAATTGAAGTCCCGCAAGCAGATACAGTAAAATATCTTGGACTTCATCTCGATAGTAGGCTTAATTGGAAACATCACGTTAGAATAAAAACTGAGCAAATCAGGTTGAAACAACGACAAATGTTGTGGCTGGTTGGACATCATTCCAAGCTAAACCTCTATTATAAGCGACTAATTTACCTTTATATGGTCAAACCAATTTGGGTGTATGGTATCTAGCTTTGGAAATGTACCAAACAGTCAAATCGTAAAGTAATCCAACGAAGCCAAAATAAGTTCTTGCGTATAATTTCCAATGCATATCGCTATGTTACCAATCAAGAAATTCACAACGACTTAGACATAAAATGGATTAATGAAGTTATCCAAGAATATGCTATTAAACATGAAAAACGACTCCTCAACCATACCAACGTAGTAGCTATTCGACTTTTGGATATTACCCTTGAACTAAGAAGGTTAAAACGTGTTAAACCTCATAAATTAACTTCATAAATGTACTTAATTTATCTGGGAGCTGAACATTGGTACCGTAAATTAGCACACGACGTATTTGAAAATAAAATTGAGTACATTTCATCAATGATTAATTAATTAATTGTATATTAAGATTGTATCAAGCATATCCAATAAAGAATATGCATGATACAATCGACTACGACGGGCAGACAAAGGGACACCTGAATGAACTTACAAGAGTTCTGTTTTTTTTAGGTACGAAACACTAAAAAGACAAAGTAATTTATTTATAGTGAAGAAAACGATCGACCGACAATATTTAGTTTTAGTATAGTAACTCTAGTGAAAATATAATAACATGTACGTGGACTGTAACATGTATAACGACAAGTATATTGCTGGTTTATTCAACTATCATCAACTTTCTATCAGTAATATAAACGAATTATCGCCAGGTTCCTTTCTATCTTTTAACGCATTGGATGTATATTTTGGAATCATATTTTCCACTTGATTCAAGTTCTTTTATTTTTTCATTTTTTTACGCTTGTATTGTGCGATCGCTGGCCGAGGGCAAGGTTTTCATAGACTTACCATGTATAATCGATTGTGGAACTTGGGTATCCCCAAAGTTTAAAAAATGCCTGTTATTAAATTAATATATCAAACCATTTGTTAGTGGATTATTATTAAAACCGTAGTGAGGTGCGAGGGGCTAGATTTGATGCATGTTATATGTAATTTATTTGCATAAATCTTAATGGTAATCGAAAGATTGGTCAGATGAATGTGAAGCTTTCATAAAATGATGGGGTGTCACAGGAGTGTGTCATGAAGAAGTAACAGTTTCACTTTTAAATGCGATCCTAAAGAAAGATCTATTTTTCTTTTAAAGTTTTTAATACACCTGTCGTACGAGGTACGACTGAGTGACTACCACATGCAAACAGGGTTTGGAAAAAGTTGGCATATTCGAAATGTACGTACAAGGTGTTAATTTTTTTTACGATTACATGTACGTACCAGTGTACACTTGTCTACCAATTTACCCTATTACTTTCTTGCTACGTTAAAACAATTCAAACAAGTCCATACTCGATGAGTTTTCTTCTCATCGCTGAAGAGTTCCTGTCACTACCTTCCAGCTTCATTATTTCGTCCTAATTTTGCTAAAGAGCAAATTTATCTATTATTAGGCGTGTCTTATTAGATTGTCATTAAATCTAAATTATGGAAACTCGATAGCGGCACTTTTACTGTTCAGTTTTCAGGAATTCTGTGGTACATCTCCAAGTTCCATAGTTGGATTCTAACCTAATTTTTATGTAACCATACTAAAATGATGGCCTTGTAAATAAAAAGAGACACGCCTAAATTGGTTGGACCTATATCATCCAAAATCGATTATGGAACCTGTTCTATTCAGTTTTGAAAAATCTGTGGTATATTCCTAATTTTCATAGTCAGATGCTGACCAAATTCATGAGCACACTGGAAGTGAACACTTCCAAATAAAAAAGAATAATTCAAATTGCTTGAAAAATGCTGAAAATATGAGGTAACATAAAAAAATACAGTCGAATTTAGAATCTTTGTAGTCGGTTAAAAAGATGTCCGATGACCTTGTCAATGTTTTTGTAAATCTTACTACAAGCTAAAACGATTATAAAGAAGAAGCGACATTACTGTAGAGACAACATTGAACAAGGACGAGTTCAAAGCAAAATGTTAGACAAAACGGTATTTTTATATATATTATTAGGCATTGAAATATAAATATTTACTAAAACATACTGTTAGATCATTCCTTTTTTTAATTATTTTCCCAATCTTAGACTAACTTATTTGAACTGTGTAGGGTATGGGCGTTTTTTTATTAGCCTATACGGTACCGATACCGGTATAGCTGAACGTAAAATTTCGTACATTTGTGTGCAGCACTTTTGGATTGACTGCTAATTTTGGCGCCGACATCAATATCGCGAGTTACATGAGGAGCGGTTTGAGATACAGCAGGCGGGCAATTTGCTATGTCGGCTGAGGGTGGATTCTTTTCATTTTGGCTTATCGCTTGGGAGTGGCGAACCAGTCGGTCGTCGACCTCCGAATATTCGAGTCGTACTCATGACAAATACAGCGACGTTCGCAAATTACTAATGGGTAATCAGTTGTTCGTGACAACCTCCTAAAACTTAACAAACACAATGATGAGCATTATGCCAGTGCATCTGCCAGCCGAACCCTGGACCAGAGGAGCCGTCCAACAGGCGAATAGATCAGTGGATTGTATTTGTCTTTAGTTAGGTATAGCAGATCGCTAATGGTGCATATTTTACCTATCAAAATCGTATTAGGGATAAGTAAATATAATCGAATAAATATTGAGACTATTTACCACCCCACACCAGGTGACCTTTTCACTTATACCAAGATTTTTGTTACTTTTTTCATATTTTCATAAATATGTGTAAGTACTCTCCAATAAAATATCATTTGAATATCCATTATTCAAAATTCCCCAACAGTTGTGGCGAAAAATTCTGTATGTTGAGTTTAGCGGCTCTTTAATCTTCTGGAAGTTACATAAGAGGATGAATCCATAATTTATTTCATCTACAGTGCTCATTATCTTTCCACGCTTGTATTAATAAGAGCAGCGATTTTTTTCACTATTAGTTTCCATTTAAACAAATCATTGCTTTTTTTTACTTTCAAGAGACCTAAAGTATTCGAATTATGTAAAAATTGCAACTAGAGTTTTTATGGACGTCGTATATCCTTGCATTGTTCCAAGAGAGCTCAGAAAAGAAAAATTAAAGAATATATATGTGTGTACCTGTCCAATGGTCTGGCGCTCAAAACAAATCTGGAAGAAATTTCATTTTTAAACAGTTTCATTGAATGAACAATTACAATAGAAACTTAACTTTTTTATCAACTAATAAACTAATTGACCTTTTCGGGCAAAAAACATTCATTCATTATCATTGGTAATAATTGTATACGTACGTAAGATGTATACAATTATTAACAAAACACAAAATATTACAAAGACAACATTTTTTACTTTTGACGAGAAATATGACATTGCTTCCTTCACAGAACAATCATAAAAATAAAGTGTAGTAAGTGAACAATTACAACTTTTTAACTTTTTTCTGGTGTGAAAAAAAATTATGAAAATTGTTATTAAAATGACGTTAAAAATTAAGGCCAAAATCTGGTATTTACATTATTTCATGTTTTTGTTATTTTTTTTGGCGCCACGTCAAAACACATATAAGTGAACGTGTTTATCCCAAATAGAATAGTTAGTCACCTAGTTTATAAAAACGAACCAAGTTTCTGTCACTATTATTAAGTTCACAAAGAAACATTTTGTCTTCATTCTATGAGGTTGGTTAAAGAAACAAAAACAAACAATAAATTAAAAGTCGCTGAATATATATAAGTTGTTTCGAACAGGCCTTGATATTTTCTACCTATGTTTTTCCGCTTGACTCTATTTGTAAGCCATCTGTATAGTTCTTACAAATATCTACAGTCAAATTTAAATTTTTTTCTCACTCTCAAAATGACAACCATTAATTGTCTATGGAGATGTGCGCTATTCTGGTCTTACTAAAGAATATTTAAACAAGTTAGAAAGCCTTCAAAATTTATGTATCCGTTACATTTTGACATGTTCCCCATCTTCCCTTACATCTTCCAAAAACATGATCATATTTCAGAAAAAGCCAACTTCATACACTTACGCTTAATGTATTCTATTCAAATTTTTTCGTTGTTACATTTAAACACTTGTTTGTTCACGACTTTGGGTTACGCTCTGAATGTTTACTCGACCTATTTATTGCCAAGCATAATATCTATCTATTCCGAAAAATCCTTTTAATATCCAAGCAGCAAAACATTCTTATCCTAATCTCAGGAATTGAGATCCTAATGTCAAGAAAAAATACTCGATATATAAATATCTTTAAGGATCGATCCTATAAATTTTTCTCTTTCTCTCTTCCGTCTTAAATCATATAACTATTTGTATTTTGTATGTTATTCAAGTATGACTTTTATTAGCATAATTACGATTTTTTGTTCTTTTTTATACAAACTAATATTTTATATTGTAACATTTCTTACCTTTATCGTCCAACCAATATTTCAAACCAAAAAAAAACGATTATTATGGTTAATTTTAAGAGATTGCTCTTTTAGAATTAAGTCTGCTTTATGTAATGTATATTAAACTTAATTGGTAAACAAACAAACCAATGAATACAATAACACAAAAAATATATTCTTAATTCCTTTTTCTGAAAGAAATTTAACAACTTTCTTCCAACTTTCCACATTATTAGTGAAAAGTTGGAAGACTATGAGCCAAAGAATACATCATAACTTGTTTTCAGGAAAAAATCTAATACTCTCTCATGTATAACTTAAAGTAATTGTTCCTACTTGGGAAGTAGGGCATTGGGCAGCGGCGCATCAATGCAATAATTAAGATATCATTATTGAAAAAATTAAATAAAATCATCAAATGTTATTCCGATGTTACTTAAAATATGAACACAGGCTTATGTTTGGCGAGAGAATAAGTTCAGCGCGGCCATTCTGTCTGTTTATGTTACATAATGAGACTTTCGCCTACTTACAAATCTACTACGTTTTGGATTAGTCTGTAAAATTTACAAATAAAACAGAATAACCGAAATTACAAAAAAAAAACATGTGTACAGGTCGCGTTGCGTGAGAGTAATTACAGTTCAGCTACATTGTTTATTTACTTTAGTCATCAGTATCAATTTAACGTTATGAGACATTCGTCCATTTACAAACATACAACGTTTCGAGACAATCTACAAATTCAGCATGGGTTTTTAAAAAACAAATAGACAAATTTCGCTTTGACAACTCATAATTCAACTTTATTTTCGCACACTCCATCATACAACGTAACACCTGACGACTCATGTCCGAATAGAGCAGACAGTGATATACCCCACGATCGGCCTCACCGGAATACTTACACGCGCGTAACTGTATAATCCGATCAGGTGTCCGCTTTTATTACGAAACATAGTACGAGCTACGTGGCTTTCCACCACGGAACTTATAATCTTATTATTTAACTAGCTCAGCAGTAACTTTATTCACGTATGGACTTAGAGACAATATTATTAAATTAACTGCAAGATTAATACTCGTAACACCATATTTTATAATATTTATACAAATGTTTTTTTTTTAAATAATACATTCTTTGTTCAGACGACAAATTGCCACATCCTCTTTCTAGTTGGTCAATTGTATTAACACATAGCCTATATGTGACCTCAGACCCAACAAAATCCGCTAGTAAAAACTTCGTCGAAATCCTTTTAGTTTATCTTACGTGATGTGCGAACGAATAAAGAGGTACAAAGTCAAACGGACAAAGATACAAAAACAATATTTTTGTGGCTTATAACTTTTCATATGTTCTCCTAAATCATTTTTTTTTCATAAATACTTTCAATATAAATACCTTTAATATAATACATATACATCAATTGTAAAGTTTTATTATATACAAAGAAAATAAAATATGTAGAAATAAAATTCCTGAAACCGAATACGAAACTTCCCAATGTAATTCAATTATGATAATATCAAAAACAGATCAAAATTTAAAAAAAATAAGGATGCACAGTAAGCTTTTAACGAATATATTCAATATCGAAGTTTTATGCGCAAAAAACGACTGTGAACGATATCTGCCCTCATGTGTCTCCCACATCATTCCACACTTTAGCTCTAGTATTTGTACATATGTACATTATACATTTCTATAAGCACTTTGCGTCGATACGCACTTTTTTTGTACCAATTCAGTTTAAATTAATTTTTGAAAATATTAAATTTGCATATCTTCTGATGGAGTTAACCAATTGCGATGAACTAATTAATAATATTTTGTGCTGTATTACTTCTGTTATGTTCCAAAAAGTCATTGTTCCTTTAGTACCTTTTATATATTGACTAACCAATTCTCCAGTATTATTTTGTGTGTAGAAAATATCAGATTGCTTGTTACTTGTGCTTGTATTCTTAAACACCTACCTCTAGGATGCACTCCACATTTCACCTCTGGCCATGTCTGGCGATGCATGCCTGAGTGGAAAATTGTATGGTTTGAATTAAAATTACGGGTAGAATCATCTACCGATGTACATGTGTGCAATATATATTTATGTAATTACTACGCATCGAGTAGCCAGGTACTTCTTCGATTTCGTATAAATGCATAATGCATTTCCGAAAATATCACTCGTAAATTCGCATATCTTCTGATTGAGCTCACCGACTCCAATGAAATAAAAAATGAACGTACTTCAAGTCAACTCCTACGTTTTTCAAATAACCACATTTAATTGGTTCAGTAGTGTTTATGTGATACGGATTCAAACAAATAGATGAACAGATAAACAGACAAATATTCCAAAAACTATGTTTTTTTTAATTTCATTACTCTTATAATGTTCACCTAAATGATTTCTTAGTAAATAACTTCAGTGTACACACTCGTCAATTTTACAGTTACATTATACGGTTCCCATTATGTTCAATATAATTAAACATGAAACAAATTGATGGATGAATAACTCCCCTGCTATTCATGTTTTACGTTATCATATATATGTAATTTTTCTAAATGTTCCGTATGAAAATTAGTACCATTAATTGTTTAAGGTTCCGTCCCTCAAAATGAAAAAAAAAACGGAGGATCACTTATTAGTCCGTCCGTTCGTCTTTGCGTCAAAGCCATTTTTCGCAGAAACGGCTTAAGATATCACATTGAAAACAGTACGCCTATAACTTAATATCTCCGTAAACATTTGAAGTTTTTTGGCACACGATTTTCAAAATGTGTTTTTTTCTTTTGTGCTTCCACATATAATCTTGGAAATCGGCGGTCTTATACCACAAATGAAGTAAAAAATGTAGAAATCAAAGATTTCTAATTCTGTGTGCTATTATAAAATTTTAAACATGCGCCTGTGAAAGATATGGTAGGCAATATATTTACATTCTGAAAATTTTAAATTTTGTAAATAATTCAACAGAAATACTATGAACCATTAAATTTTTACAAATGCGAATGTGTACGGAACCCTCGTAGTACAAATTCTTCTCATGCTTGACAAACATTTTTTAATCGATTTAAGTGTATTTAGGGAACTATTTAAATTGTATACCCAAATGTTCCAATGATTCTACAACACGAGCAATGTATAAAATTGACCAAGAAATGGGTCAGAGTATTAATATTATGATACATAACAATAACACGTTTCCAGAAATGTATCTCGACTAATCATAAACAAAACACAATTTTGAAGTAACGTCGATCAGATGAATGAAAAATTAATTTGGGGAATTTGTAAACAATTCGATCTTAAATGCTGGTAATACTGTATTTCTAAGCATCGAAAAGACGGCCACTAAACGAACGCAAGAATTTTTCAATAACTCGAATAAGAACCTTTTTATTAAAATAGGCCACAATTTTTTTTTCTTTAATGAAATTTATGTCATAAGTTGATATTTATAAAAAATATGGTAATAATCCTAGCATATTCAAAAGAAAATCAGTAAACATTAGAAACGAGAAATAATCTCATGTACAATTATCAAATAAACACTATCCACCTGTAGACTGCACATAGTAACAAGTGACCACCAATTAACTGGGCTAATTTATGAATTATTTTGCTGCTTATGTCCATGAACAATAGCCACGAATCGAATTTGACTCAATACTGTGATTTTTATTTTAATGTGGACAGCAGTTGTAATATATGATTTGTGACTAAGAAGCTACTTAATTACTTTTTCATTTACAATCAACAGGATTCACGTTATGAATACATCCCTCCAATATGTTAAATATAACACTAACTGACAAATAGTATAGTCACCAAAGGAGAATTATGAACGAAGATCTCCTTAATATATTACACAACCCTTGACATTACGCACTTTGAAAAAGTCAGTGGTTGGAAAAGTATAAATATTTTATCAGCAATTTAAACTAGAACTTTTGACTATTCCTCACAAGAGACGATAGAAAAAATATTAGATTAATTAATTTAATGGGTCTCAAACTTAGACGTTATATTTAAGGTCAAAATTAAATAACAATATATTTTCCTTTTTTTAAACAAAATACAAAACTGCACCTTCTTCTCTTCCCACAAACTCATAATTTTAATAAAATAATTGTCTGTACAAATTCATACCTCAGATGAAATAAGTTTAAAGGCTGTAGAAAATGTTATCTTCGAATACACTCATCAGCTGTTTGGTTAATGAAAGAACCCACATCGCTTCAACTAAAATTTCGTTAATGTGCGTATTTAGTGAAAGCGTCATTGAGATAATTCCAGTAAATTCTGCAGCTTCTTGGTGACTAGCATCTACTTTATTATAGATTTTTTTAAGATAGCATTTTATAAATTAAAATTGATTGAAACAGACTCTAAAAAAGGTTTCAACATTACAGTCCTTCATGAATTTTAAATCGCTATCATTAAAATTATCGAATTGTTAAGAATTGGATGGGCTCCATGATTAAAGAAATTGGCCAAAAAAATGGGTCAGTCTAATTCTTGAAACCATAACACTAATCGGAAATTTTTGAAAATAAAGATACATTTAAAAGTATATCCTAGGATTTCTATTTGAAAATGTTCTGATATTGATTCCTTTCGATTTTTAATTATTCGTTTTACGGGAAAACATCTTATCTCATGTTATAAATGTTTATTTAAAATCCGATACTTTACGATCTGGAGAAGCAGAGTCGTCATAAAAGCTCAACTGTAGAGGATGTGTCATTTCAATTAATGTAATCTTAATCCAGTTTTGAATTTCTGTGAAACCATTTTTTGTTGAAAACTAAAGATTTATTATGTGATAAACATAGAGTTACCATTTTCCTTACAGGCAAAATAAAGATAATTTGTAATCAACACAACACTTTTCATACTTTCCCGACTTCGAATTATCTTTTTTTTAATATGTGTAAATTTCAAATATTATCTTTTTAAATATTATTGAACTTTTCAATTTCCTTTTGTTGTCAATAGTCAACAAGTTTCAGTATTTTTTTCATATATTTAAGATATTTTGATCCCTTGAAACGAGTAAAATATGTCACAAAACGGTAGAGAGACGTGAAAAAATATAAAATAAAAATACATTAATTTGCCCCTACCGCGGCTATAGAAACTAACTTTTAAAGGTAGTTCAAAAATAACTGATAAAAATTTAGAGCTACGTTTAAAATAATGTCATTCGTCGTGTGGAGTGAGCAAGTTTGACAATGTATGTTTTATCGTTACAAAAACACATGCACCGCTAGGATATTTTATTTTGAATAAGGCTATGATGTTTCATTAAGTTTTATTGCTGTACCAACTATATATCTGCTTGCGGTATAACTTTGGTCTATCTATGCTCTTTTTATTTTCTGTCCAAACATATGAACATATTTAAAAATGTGAATCATGTTAAATTTCAATCGACTTTTATTACTTATAACCTTTTTCAATTTCATTTTTAAAAATTCATGTATTTATAATTTACGACTTAAGTCTTACTGTGCTTGCTTAGCTCTTATTATTCTCCTGTTCGTTCGGTTTTGTTTCGATTCTTTCCACAATCTTACTAATCTATCGTGATATTTAATTTTTTTTGCACAATTTTAATTAAATTATGTATCTGTTACTTAAATATATTAAATTAAATTATATATCTGCTACTCAAATTCAATTTAAACCAATTTTTTTCAATTCAATTCAATTAAATATTATGTACATTCAACATGCATTGTGTACCCTTGTTGAACATCAAAAGCATAAAACAATAAAAAACCAACAGGAAACAACAAAAATTAAAACTGATATACAAATATCAAATTTATCACACAATATTGAAATTATATTAATAGTATTTATGTATATTAATTTGATAAGTTAGACTGATGACTCCAGTCATTTTTGTAGTTTGTATAATCATCAGCTTTATAATATGCTTTTTTGAGTAAATGAGTCGTAACAAACTGTTTAAAATGTTTTTCTGACAATTTCAAGACATCTTCTGGTATTTTATTACAGAAGTATGTACTCCGCCCTACAAACTTTGCGAGTCTGAAATTGGAAATGTTTTTTTATTTTTTTTTTGTTTATTTTTTATTAATTTCTATGTTAGATCAACATTTACTAATTTCTTTTTTACACTGACTTGAGATTTTTAAAATATTAGTCGTTATTGATCTACATATAATGTCATTAGATGTCTTAATTACTACCTCGTCAAATGCAATATATTGACCGCTGCGATCTGATTGTATACAATTTACAACCTCTTTATTCCCAACGTCAAAATCACAAAAATATTTTCAATACATATCGCTGTAGCATTTGTAGTTCTTGTAGGGTCAAGAAAAACATTTTTAGGATAAAATAATTTAAATAAATTAATAAATTATAAAGTAATAGATGAGTTCGTAAGTATGTTAATATTGAAATCACCGCAAACTAATATGTTTTTTTTAATATCGAATAATATTTCTATTAAAGCCTCCTTTATAGTCTGGAAGTGAACGTAATTTAATGAAGGAGCTCGATATACACAAATAATACATATATTTGTCCAACTCAACTGCTAATAACTTGATTGTTGGTTCAACACTACGTTTGACTATATCTTTACGCACCTTTCCTTTAACATTATATTTAAGTAAAATTAAGAAGCCACCTCTCATAACTTTTTTGTGTTAAAATCTGATATCTAAAAATCTGAAAAAAAAATTTGCGAACAAAAGCTAAAGCAAATTATGCATTAGCTTTTGCCCGCGGCTTAGTCCTCATAGATTTTAAGTAGCATCAAGTGGTTATTTCCTGTCCTCTGACATAATCTGATGTCGAGAATTTTTTATTTTTTTCTATTATTAGTATTTAATTTTATTATTACCATAAGTAGTGTGTATTTATGAATGCAGTTAGGTGCGAACAAAATTTTGACAGGCAATAAATCACAAGTTTTTGTTAATTGTCAACAAACTTAAAAATAGTTGTTGGATGCAATGACGCAAAAAAATTTAACTTTTGCATAATTTGATGAAATAATAAAATAATAGTTAAAAGTAATAGCTGTGAAGATATAAAATTTATTATCGCCGATTAGCTGAATCTTAATAGACAACGTTTGTCGGGAAATCGGTGTACAAGTAGTGCACCGATTGCGAAACAATTGCAAACTGGTGAAAACAGGTGTATGAAAGGTAAGCCAACGGTGTAAAAAACGGTGTAACGGTATGACAACGGTGTAAAATACCCAACGCGTCCATGTGTTACTTCTTACCTAGGTTGTCCGGTAACATTTCCGAAATTTCCCACGGTTTGTAAATGTTGTTTCGCAATCGACTCACCGCTTGCGTTGTCTAACCTTATTGGGTTCCGTAGAGTAATTCAAAAATTAAATTATTCTAATTTCATTATCACCGTCCGTATGTCACAGCATCAAAACTCATTCAGTTTAAGACCGATTTTGATGAAATTTTACAGAAAAGCTAGTTAACTTTTATAAACACATAAAATTGGGAGAAACATGTTTTAATTTTTTTAAGTACCTTTTCAGATTTTTTATCTCAAAGGTAAAATCAGAATCCTTATTGTTAGACCTTTTGTCAGCAAATATAATATTTTGTCTCAGCAAATATTATTGCTACCAGTTTAGCACAGCTGTAGAATTTGTTTGTCTGAATCTATTCCAACTGAAAATAATTTTGAAATATTTATATTTTTCTTCAACATGGGATCCGAAATAGATGGTTAAATTATAAAAATTACATATCATGTGAAAGTTACTTACATAATCTGATACTATTTTTCTTTTAATATTAGACGGACCGCGTAATTTTTGGATTCTCAATAAAATGTGCAGAAGACATTACCTTCACCTTATATCCAAACTTGCAAGGCGAAAAATCTGAAATGATTCAAAATGGCATAAGGATTTTTGTATATTAAAAGAAAAATTAAATATTAATTTCTGCATGATGAAAAATAATGTTTATGACCATATACATTCTAAATAGAACAATTTTTGAAGGTGACGCCGCGATTACCATTTGTAACATACTTTCTAACGTAAACAGTTTATAAGTTGGTGCCATTGAAACTTTTCTCTCATCATAAACAAGGACAGGAAAATCTCGACATGTAATATCTACTCAGACTCCGAGTATCAAACGTGATTAAAGAGAGTGTATACACCACGCAGTGGCCCAACCTTCTAACATATCAATCACGTGTGACAAAAATACAAAGTATTAATTGCATTAATAATTTAAAAGGAAAACCAGTTTATTATACCTTTACTAGATAAATAAAAACTTTATAACAGATATCAATGACAATAATCTTCTCATAAGTAACTAAATCAATTATCGCGATTGGTTTTTTACTTAATCACGATGTACAAACCATCTAATTCCATAAGAACAAATGGCCACGTAACACAAGTTCATGCATATCCGATACAAGCTTCGCCCAGTTTTATTCATTAGCCATTTTAAATATTCATTAGCCGCTTACTGTACTAAGCAGAAGAATGAATAATTTATTATCTGCATTTCTTTTTCTTGCAGTTATTTTAGAAGAATTTATATATTTACTAAACTTTGCTGAGGCGTAAAAAGTTAAGTACACAGATGATGAACTAATTGCTAGGAGCTATCTCAATTGTCACATAACCAAGCATTGTGTGACAAGTGAAAAATATTAGTGCAGTGGTAGATTTTTACGACTAATACAATAAACTATAACAGTAGATAAACAGTTATAAACGATAAATAAACAAGAAAGGTATTTCCGTAGATGGAGTCAGATATTACTTAATAATATCAGTATTAACATCATTTTCTGATGTTCTCCGAGCCATCGAATTGGTTATTATTCCAAAAGCAAGGCTATCTGCATTTGCTTTCGAATTAATAACTATATTGCTGATTCAGTTACAAATGGGACAGTAAAAACAATCAGGTATTAATCACTTAAATTGTGAAGGCAAAAATTTCATAATTATTTTCAAATGAAGGATAAATTATAATCTTTGTAGATATAGTGACTATAATGAATTATATTCTTGTCTCTGTAATAATTTTGCTCTGCGCATTTATTCATGGAGAAAAAATAAAATTGATCAATGAGTTACAAACCGACGGCAAAGGCGATCAGATTTCAATCCTTTACACTCTAAATCGAGCAATTTCGTATATCATAATTATCATGAAATAAGAAATAAATTATCTTTGTGTATAAAGTGTCCGAAATAATTTTTATTCTTGCGGCTATAATAATTCACTCCATTCTAATCCATATTTGTCCGCGGACAAAGAATAATACTACCCGGTCAATTATAACAATAAGATCTCAATCTCTTATACCCTAAATCCATAAATTTCATAATTATTATCCCTAAATCCATAAATTAACTAGCTCTGCCGAAATAATGAAGGAGACTATGATAATTTTTAATATTCCTATAATATTAAAAACATATAATAATAATATTAAAAATACTAAGAAAATAGGATTGTGTCTCAGTTGTTGTTTTTAATACATACCTCTCATTGTTCAGTTATAAATGATAAAACCAAAACTATATTTTTTTTCAAAGCTGCGATAAAGATTTTTTAAATGGTTTAAATATTAATATTTAGATGTCATTGGAATATTTAAGATCTAGAACTTAGAAATCTGCAAATCAAAACATGTTCGAATTACTGGTAAGTTTGAATTACTAGTGGTAGGGATTAAGTTTCAGCAATTGTGATTTACAGTCTTTTTGTATATTAGCCAAACAATGTTTCGAACTGCAAATGGATGTATTCCATATTTTATGTGTGTACGCATATATGCACATATATATATATATATATATATATATATATATGTATATATATATATATATATATATATATATATACTTACATTTCAAAGTATTTAGGCAATAAAATTATTTTATTATCGAAAAGGAACTTACTTCTCTATAATAAAGGTTCAAATTAAGAAAATGTTGTATTTAGTTTCCGTCTTATTTTTGCGACAAGAATTCGAAAACATATTTCTTGCTAATCTTTTCTCCTCCATCAACTCAAATTGGGATGGATTCCTTTCAACACGTTTTTCACTCTTGGAAGTAAATATAAATTTATAGAATCTCAATCTGCTGGAAAACAAAAGTATTCAGCAAGAAGAAAGAGTACCTTCCCGAAAAAGAACTTTGATCTAGTAGGATGCTTCTATGTGGAACCTATCTTCTCTTATACAAATCTGGCCTTAGTTCTTATTTCATGGTTCTGAGTTTGAAGGTAATCTGATATTCTATCTGTATTTTAATAGCAATCCTGCCACTTGCATGGAAGGAATTGATTGATCGATTACACAATTAAATGAAACAACATGATATAATATTATTTCTACTCTTTTTAAGTTTTTACCACCATGGATATATAGAGACACTTTTACTAACCCATCAACAAAATTACACAAATTGAGTACAAGATCATCACCTTTTTGATAAACAAAGATTTTAGTTTAACCTGAAAAAGTAATAAAAAAAGAAAAACACAAATTACTCAAAACAAAAAAGCTATCAATTGTATAGAACTGCGTACAATTACATCAATAATTCGTATTACTGACGATCCGAATGTGAAGAAATAATGCAATCCACTAGATCCGGTAACGGAACTATCCCCAAGGGCCGACTCGACGTAAGTCACGACGGGAGTGCTACGATATGATTTGGAAAGTTTGGCGCAAAAGAAAATGAATCTATCGCCGGGATCAATACGGAGGTAATAAAAAGTGAATGAAAAAGTTCAGCGAACAAAGGAGACCGCTGGCTGCGGCAGATTAGTTTTTACAGGCCCACGCCGGCGGCCGATATTGCCTTCGGACTGTCCCTTAGCCAGACCTTGTCTTATGCAGACAGTTCCTTGCGCAGACTATCTTGGTATCTTTTTTAATACGTGCGTATTATGTAAGCAACATTGATGAATGAGGCTGCTAAATTTGGCTTCAGGTAATGGAATGGATATTAATTAAAGTCCGTAATTTTCGTTATTGGCGTAATAATCTGTAATAATTCAACGTTTTTACCTTCGGTAAATTTAATAAATTATCTTACAAAAACCTTTCCCTTAAGTTGCACAACCATCATCTCAACTCGTCTTACGTAAACCATTTCTTCGTTTACTTTATGTAAAATCAGAATAATATTTTATATTTTTGCTAGTAAACATGAACCAACGTATCATCTTGGGTACATAGGTGTAATAAATAACGTGTCTATATATCATATACGTGATTCTCTGCATCACACTGAATACATTGAAGCTTGTTTCTTTCGGTGAAACGGTTGAAATCTGTTAAATTAATTAACAAGAAATGGAAACGTGTATATATATATATATATATACACGTATATATATATGTATATATCTAGGCGAATGCTTTCAGATGACTGAATGAACTGAGTGCTAATTAATTTTGAGGAATAAAGAAAAAAGATAAATTGGGGAAGTGACTCTAAACTACTGTTTCTTAATAACTCTTTCTCAAATTTGTCTGCACACATGACGCAGGCAGTCATTTACGAAGAGTTGTTCAGACATGACGCCTTTTTCAATTTATAACCTTGTCAGCTTGGACGTTAGACCGCCGATCAATAACAGTCTCTTTTCTTGTAACATACATAAAAAATATACAAATTGCGTTTATGATATTCCTGGCTTATAGGTCGAGCTTTCAGTCAACATTTAAATTAATAAAATTTCTAGCTTGAGAATTTTCTATTTAAACTTATGTTTATTTTCTTGAAAAGGTTTTATTTAGCTTCTCTTTCAAATCTTACGACCGATTTGTCAACTACTCATACTTCTACTTAATCGATTCTCATGAAACTTGGCACACCCATTCAGTCCCCATGACGATTCAACATTATGATGAATTTCAACTTTTGATTATCAAATCCTGATGATGCAAGAGCCTTCTTAAACGATTAGACTTGTGGATCTGCTGGTTTTAAATTATCAATATGAGACTAAAGTAGAGACTTTGTCATTATTATCCGTGTTCCTTCTTCACCTAGAAACAGCAGTGGTATGTTCCCTCAAAACCATGAAACTTGATAATCTGCGGTTTCAAATAGGTAAAGTGACCCACGAGATCCAATCAGACTCCAATCAACCACTTTTTCTCTAAATTATACGTATTTATTGTACAATCGATAATACACTAAAAACATAAAAATAAATATGAATCACCCATCTGCAGCTTTTAGTAAATTTTTTTCGGGTTTGGAACCCATAATGTTAAATTTTAGACTATTATTACTCTTTTTCTATACTTTGACCAACGAACAAATACGATGTTAAAAAGCCACATGTGATCTCCAAGTTCCATCAAAAGAAAATTTTCTGCTAAATAAGCTCCTCTTCTATTTTAATCTAGACGAAGGTTCAAATTGGTACCCATAATTATATTTTCTGCTATAACTTATTTTGTTTTGAGGTATGAAATCCTAAAAAAGAATAAGTACTCAAAATTACATGTTTCCAGAGAAAGAGTCTGAAGCTGGTTCTTGGTATACATGTCGATCTTATAAGAAAAGACAAGTCAATCGGACTTAACTTTACCTACATATTCTTTATTTCCTATATCCACATCTTATACTTCAAGCTACTAAAGTAAAATAAAATTCGTTCAAATAAAACCACATAACTCAAACCAAGCCCATACTTTTTGTAAAAATATTCATTAACCAAGCCTTCTTTCGGCTTTCACTTCATTAACATAAACTTTCTGTCAGTTTTCCGCGGCCAGGTTCCACTATATCGTTTTGTTAGCTCTTAATTTTACCTAGGTAGTTGTAAGCAAGTTTTCATTTGGAAATGAATGAACCGTTTAAATATTTTTTTTATTCTGATAGCACTTGACGTCACGCTATCATATGCGCTGTCAATCAGTAAGCTATACATATAATAAAATTTTAAGAGTGAATTCTGTATAAAAAAATGATAATAAAAGCAAGAAAAACCTGTTTTTCCTAATTTTTGTCTGTATGTTTGTCTGTCTTTGTGTTAATTTGTTCATGAATCATACTAAATATACTGCACGGATTGAAAAGAAATTTGGTATAGTAATAGTTTATATCCTCAAGCAACATATAGGTTACTTATCTGGATATTACGAATATAAACACACCCTGACTTTCGCTCAGTGATTTCTGAGTAAAAAAGATTACAAGAGTACAAAAAAATCCTAATACCTTTTCTCATACCGAATTCCACGCGAAAAAAATCGCTCGGCATAGCAAATTATAAAATATTTGTCACATATTGAGATTCTTTTTTATCTCATCTAACAGGTTATAGTTTTTATTTATAATTTATTGTTAAATAGTTTATTGTTAATAGTTACTCTGACAATAAATGAATAACTTATTAAATTTAAATAAATACGTAACAAAGATACGTATTTTGTTTTTGAAATTTAATTTCTTTTTATTAACAGATTGAAGACCGAGAAGGTGACTTCCAAACGTATTATTTATATGCGACGCAATTCTACGCAATCTGAGAATCAATTTACGTAAATATTTTTATAATAATGTTAAAATTCAAACTACATGCTACGAATTATGCTATTTAGATTAAAAAATCTGGTAATATTTTCACACTTTAATAGCTTGGAAGTCCTACTTCCCACTTTTATAAATTACGTAAAAGCTTATATGTTTCAGACTCGATTAATTGTCTATCGCTTTATACATTACAATTCTTTGCTGAAATTATTGAACAAAACTTTGAATAAAAATATTATATTCTATTCCAACTAGCAAAGCTTTTACAAAATATTAAAGCAGAACTACAGCAAATTCCATATTACATTATATATTCAGAAACACTAGCATATGCCATATTTTATCTCAAAAGAATCGAACATAATTGTAAAGATATTTGAGAAGCTTAGCAATAAATTATATTCGAAATACATAAGCGCTTATCATACAATTCATATTATATTACCGTTGCAAGCTCCGCCTTATTTACAACTCGCTAATGTAATCCGTAAGGTAATGTACACAACATCCTATTTCTCGATATATATCAGCATTCCGTTTCAAATAAATTATCGAAAAGAAATTTGTTTGTAAACGCTCCGATGACTTTCCCAATCCGCATATAGGTGAATATGAATCAGAAATTGAGAAAGTTCAATAATACCTCCATATCATCGAACATAGATCTATTTTCTTCTGGAAGTTAGTGATAAAAAACTCTTTGTTCACTTTGTTCTATTGATTATGTAATGTTTAATTTCAAGTTTCTAACTTACGCAAATCTTTTTACAAATATATTCAGATCTGGTAGTAGTAATCATATATTTGTTATAAATTCTGAATCTCTGTTATACTTTTAGGGTTCTATACCTCAAAAGGTAAATGGTCGTTTTTCAGAAACAGTTTGACAGCACCTACTTGTGCACAAGACACTCAAAAATATTTGTTGAAAATTCTAGGGGGAGCGGAGCAAGTTAAGTACTCGACGTTTTTATTTAAATTACCTAATAGTGCGGTCTGGTCCTAAGGGTCTGGAAAATATTTTTTCGCCTACAGATAATATATCTTCAGACGTGTATTGAAATATATGTTCCCAAAAGGACCTGATTTTAAAACCAACACAAAATTACAGAAAAACTGCAGCGATGATTCTAGATGTTATAGTTTTTGAAGTATTCAGGCTTATGGATTTAATTCAAGATAACATATGTATATATATATATATATATATATATATATATATATATATATACATATATATATATATATATATATATATATATATATATATATATATATATATACATATATATATATATATATACAGAACAGACAATCGTCCTACTTAATTATATTAGGTATTTTAACTATTTATACCGCTATTAAATTCATGTTAGTGACTTATCATAAATATAGAAATTTCACTTCACGAGGTACGGAACTCTCGCATTTGACTAGTTTTATTTACTCAAGCGTATATAGAGACATTAAATATATTAGAAAATATTGTTATAGGAGCATGTCTGGATTCGAACGGAAAAAAAATCTTTTAGAATTTTTCATTCTGTTTGTTGACTACATGCTCTATGCTGTAGCATAGAGCATCTAAAAATATGGAACCAGTTTGAATAGAATTTTCATCGACGTGATGTTTGAATTTGAGGTTAAAATGAATCTAAATATTATTGTTTCATTTTATTAGCGATCCGCTTCTGCAATATTGTGCATTTACAGTCAAAAAAAATTTAGTTCATAAGTAAATATTTTAAATCTGTTCTTTAACTACATGCGAAAGAAGTCTGGCATTAAAAACATTTGTTGCGATCAAATATCGATACTCGAAATAATCTCGAAAATTTTCATTTCCACCAAATGACAAGTCAACAAAAAGATTCGATATAATTTTAAATCGTTCAAGAGCCACCAATTTATAAAGATTTCCTCTTATTGTTTTAATCTTTGTTAAGATTTTTACAGAGAAAATTGTGTTCATCGATACCGAGTTTTTCACATTTACATATTTTGAAGAGCCGACCGTCTATGGCAGAGGCGCCAGACGAGAGCTCGCTAATGAGATACTCTTCAAAGAAAAGCTTTTACAAACAAATTTACTACATTATCTAATTATGGAAAGTATTGGCCTGCGCCGACATCGTTCCTAGCCTCGAGCGCTTTTGGATTCATAAGCCTTAATGGAAAACAAGAAGCGGACGCGTGCGGTGATCCTCATCGCTTCGTTGCGCACCTGTTGATTTCGCGTTTCCGCCTTTTTAAAGGCGAAGACAAAGGCGAGTTTGATATATGTTCGATAGCAACGCCACATTTGTTGGTCACGATCAACTTAAGGTGGACAATTTCGTCAGTTTCACCTCACAGTGTGATCACCTGAATTAACGGACGAAGTAAAACATTATGTACATAAATATCGACATTCATTCCTACATATAGGAAAACGTGTATCGCCTTTGTATATTAAATTGTGGCTTCGTATTTTCAATACATTGGTGTCTTTTTACGTTACAATATAAAATAAACATGAGAGTACATAGTGATACAAGATAGAAAGCACGTATTTTAACGAAAATCCTATTATGAATGCCGCTATGAGAATATTACTATTTAGCTTATATAAAACGGTATATTTTGATTTCTCTGCACTCTTTCTTTGGATCTCATTTTTTTTTATCTCGATGAAATCTTGAAACAGAGGTCACTATACATTAGTTTGTTTGTAAATAGTTTGCCCAGGCAAAACAGTATACCACCATCTTCTACAATAAGCTCCAACGCAAGACCAGTGTATTTGTTGTTTATTATATTATTTGAAACACTGGTCACGGAAATTTCACAAGTGTTTATTACAATTGTTATGTTAGACTGTAATAAGAATACGTACGTTCATAAAGTTAAAAAAGTGTCTCTTGACGACTGTTAGCTAGACAGTGGATCTCTCTCAAATTTATCATTCAAACTAGCCGCAGACAACCATTGACGAGAGCTTTTTGCTTTTTTACCCACTTTCAACATTGTGAATGGACCGGAAGTACCCTGTAGGTTTTGATAATCAGTGAGTAAGACTGTTTTGTAAATAAAAAATGCCCTTTCAAGGTCCATATATTTTTGTTACGTGAACTAACAAACTTGAAATTCTTAAACGATCAAATCTTATAAGCTTCAGTATACAATATTAATTTCAACTTTATATCTCAAGCCGTTTCTGAGAAAAATTGTTTTTAATAAGTGGGACGGACGGACAACCAAGTGACCTTGTTCCTTTATTTATAAGAGTTCCTTTGCCGCATTTCAAGTTTCTGCGTCAAGCGGTTTCTGGCAATAGCGACCTTGACAAACAGACAAACGGACACATGAGTGATCGTATAAGGACTCCGTTTTTTTTATTTTTGATGCATAGAACAATGAAAAATAAATAATTTCTTTGTTCCAATTTTTCAAAAATATCTTCAACTCAATGACTATTTATCATTAGCAGAAATTTTTTACTTTTTACTTCAGCTTTAGAAATATCGCTGATTATGTAAGGCTTAAGTATTTGCAACTTGATTACGCTTCAGACGCGATAATGTGTGCAATGTCTCTGATTACACGTTTCGTTTTACGAATATTTCTTTTCTATCGGTTCTGAATAATATTTTCCAGCACAACTTATCATATTACATATTTAATACACCTATTATAGCATGTTGTCAAACGTTCTTCATATAATACATTGAAATAATAAATTCAAAAATCAAATGTCACAGTAGTCATCGAATCTAACTACAGCACGATTGTTTACGAAAAATGTAAATAAACGTCCAAACTCAGTAATCAGTTTCATATTTTACCCGAGTGCAAACAATCTGCCTGCTCCATGAAGAATGAATAACATTTTTCAATATCTCAACTATTTCATTATCTATATTCAGAACTCTGATGTCACAGTAATCATAACACCTAACTACAGTACGATTGCTCACGAAAAATATAAACAAACATCTAAACACCGTACTCAGTTTCATCCTTTAGCAGAGCGAAAACAATCTGCTTACTACGTGCGTTACAAATTATATTTTTTAATAGCACATCTATTTCATTATCTACATTCAGAAATCTAATGTCACAATAGTCACTGAAACTAACTACAACACGATTGCTTAAGAAAAGTGTAAACAAGCGTTCAAATTCAGAACTCAGTTTCATCTTTTATCAGAACGTGAACAACCTGCCTACTTCATGCACAAAAATAATATTTTCCACACCTATTATATAGAACTTAACTACAGCACGATTGCTTACGAAAAATATAAATAAGCATCCAAACTCAGTATTCAGTTTTGTCTTGTATCAGACTGCAAGCAATTTATCTACTCCATGCACAATAAATAACATTTTTCTTCATCTCACCTATATTATTATCTGCATTCAGAAATCTAATGTCATAATAATCATAGAACCTAACTACAGCACGGTTACTTACGAAAAATGTAAACAAACATCCAAACTCAGTACCCAGTTTTATCTTTTATCCGAATGCAAGCAACCTGCCTACTCCATATGTAAGTGAACTTTGAGCATTGGACTTTCTTCTATATTAAAGATCCCCGATACTTATCGACTTTTTTTAAATATCGATACAACTTGATACGATATTTAGATGTTTTGAATCAGTACACAGTCATTCGATATGCATCGTTATTATCGTTTTGCTTGAAAAAAACGTATCTCCCATACTCGATTTTAATATGAAACTCTATAAATAAATACGACAAAATGTATTTTTATTTATGTAGTTGCAATTTATTAATTAATGTTTGTTTGTTCGTCTTTTATACGTTCGCGCATCGTTTATCCGATCACAATGAAATTTTGGTGAGTAGTTATGCGTACGTCGGGAAACGTTCCTGAGAAAAAAAAGTTCACGCGAACTAAATCGCCGAACGGGATCGCGACCGTTTGACCATTGACCATCCAGTCGAGTTAATACTTTGTACTAAACTTCTAAGTGATAATAATGTGTAATTTCAGTTAATGATATTCTGAGAAAAAAGTTCGCTCGAACGAAATGGTGCGGCGGTCAGCTCTATATGTCTGTCTACTTCAAACAAATTATAAAAAAATTAAAGAGGCATTACAACACATTCTTAACATTACCTAGTTATAAGTAAATCTTAGATTAACCTTATACTTGTATCATAAGATAACGTATACAAACTTCTTTCCTACCGGCGACGATCTAACTTCGACGATTTAATCGAATTACTACATTATTTTAATTAATAGTTTATTTTGTTTATAAATTCACACCATGAAATATTACATATACAGGATTTTCTTAGATAGGGCTATGAGTGCGATTAATTACTTCAGAATAACGTTAATGAAAATTATAACACCTGACATAAACAAAATTATAGAAAATATCGAAAGTATCTACACAAAGCAATGCGATATTACCGTGTATCGAGACAATGAATTCCGATATACTTCGATACAATGTATCGATGCGAAGGAAAGTTTTGGGTATCTCTAATCTTCACATAGAGCGTGTTCATAACCCGTTCCGTTTGATCTTTGCCAGCCGCAAAGATCAAACGGAACTTTGAAGACTTAATTTTAACGGTTGCGTCGACCGAATCCCAATAACATCTTAAGATAAATTCGTCACATAAAACAGCCTATCTTTGCGCGCGTCTGATCTTAAATACCTTGACGTGTGGCAAAAATCTTATTCCTCAAAATTTCCCAAACATAGGCTTTCTTGATGATGAATTATCAGATATTTTATAAGTAAAACATATTATCAAATTTTAACCTTGTTTTCTGGTATAAAAATATTTGGTCTGTTAACAATTGTTATTACAAATACGAGTACTAATAATTCAAAAAATATCTTTACTTTGGCTTCAAATGATATTCTTAATTAGAATAATATTGAATATATTTGGCACTAGTTTTGTAGAAATTCATTATTCACAATTAAATAAAGCCGGAAGATGTTGTAATACAACGAAACCTAGGTCGTGGTAAAGAACTTAAAGAAAATAGAAATAATACTACATCACGTAGTTTCATTTAATTGTTTGTATAATATTATTTAAATAACTTATTTTCGATAAGGTATAGTTAACTTTTCTACATAATGGTGAATCAATTGCATTTTTCATAAAAGATGTTATATTTTTAAAAGAAATTATCCTTGCATTATTCTATGTTTATGCAACTAAAAGTCTAGAATTCCTTTATTTTTTATTTGTTTAAAAGTCTTTGAACATTTTTCAATAATTAAATCCGAAATTTTACGAATTAGATATCACACAGGACCAAATACAAATAATAACACTTATTTATTAGAATTATATTTTGGTTAGTTGGTATTCATGAGGCTAAAATTATTGTTTCGTTAATGAGTTTCCGCAAAACGAAATTGCGTTTATTGAAAAGGTTTCTTTTTAGATAGAAAAAAAACAAATAAATTTCTGGTTTTAGTGTAGATGTAAAACACACAAGTGTTTTTAGATTTTTCATTTATACAGAGTATAGTCAGAAGAATATGAAATCATAAATAATATTTCCTTTCCTTTATTTAGTTTCCTACGTATTTACACGTTGACTATGTTTTATGTCGAAACTGAAAAACACAAACAAATATTTTAATTTACAAAATGCATAAAAAAGAAAAGTGTTTTTTGCTCACCTCAGTATTACTAGTTTATTAGGGTATAAATAAACAGAATTGAATTGCAACTGTCTTTTAAGAACTCTAGAAAAAAATAAATAAAAAAAGTCGAAGTGAAATTCGACCTTGCGCAATTAACGTTTCTTACCTTTGTATAGATGTCCACTATCTTTGAGGTCCACTATCATATAAACCAAATTATGAAAACGACGTAATACCGCACTTATAAATAAAAAATAATAATAAAGACGATTAAAATATTTTTTTTATTTAAAAAATTATAGATGTAAATTTATCATATTAAAGTATAGTATGGAAAATTTATATCTATAATTTTACCGCTATCTTTAATGTTTTGATTGTAATTTACATTCAAATAATTAAGTAATTTATAATGGATATAAACCTAATTATAATTTTTATAGAATATGAACCTTATTAAAAACATTCCCGAATTTTTTCAGCTTTTTTGATTGAAAGTTTTCGAGATAATGGATTATGATAATTTTTTGTAATGTGGACGAGAAATTGAAAAAGGCTTGTTTAAGAAAAACACGCACGTATTTTTGAACTTGCTTTAATAAGCTTTCTCTTAACGTCCAACATGATTACCATAAAAACCTTTGTCTCCTCTCCAACCCCCAAATTATAACTTTTTTCTTCTCAACTCTTTACAAGTATACACAATTTTTTGTGGCATAGTCTCTGAGAAAGATACCTGTGACAAACAAATACTCAGGTAATTTTCCTAACTCTGTGTTCCATAAATACACCATTTCTCCAATTTTGATTTGAAAATTAAAAAAACAAACTTATGTCCACATAATTTTATATTTAGCCTGATAAGTTCTATCAATGTTCATAATTTTTTTATTTTTAATAATTTGGAACTCAGTGTTTTAAATTTTCTAATATATTTTTATTATATGTTTCCAATTACAAATTTCTACGCGTTTTCACTTCCTTATAAATTGTACTAAACTTCATTACACTGGATGATGAAGTTCAACGTTTTCCATAATATCCGTCGATTACCACTTCCCTCTAATATGTTGTATCCATACAACGTGAGCCAAAAAGTTTCAAGATCCATACTGCCATCAGTAGAATTCATAGTTTTACGGCAATTCTGACCTCGTGTTAATTAATAACTAAAAGCTTATATTGTAATATAAAATATGTTCCAACACAAATTTCAAATAAAATCCCACGACCTCATGAAGAATCTAACCTTGTTTGATACTCCTTGTCTATTTTTCCTTTGCTATTTTTTTCTGTTTATTCATAGTGAAAGTTATTTTATAAATATTTAACAATTAAATTACTAGCCCAAAAATAACTGCACTTCCCTGACTTAAATCGCATTTTATTTAAAAGATAAAATTTCATTTAATTCACATGTTTATATTATAAGGGGAATATATTGGTATGGCGCGAATTTACTTTTGAAACTTTTCCTGCTTTTGTTTAACCAGAGTGGCTTTCACCCAATATAATTGCATTCATTTTATACGTAAAGTAAATGAGGTTCCTTCAGTTTATTTGTACTTCTTATATAGATGATCAGTTCCTAAGTGATTTAGCCCAAACAATTGGGTTTTGTAGCCATGCAACCGTTCAATCATGTGGAACATTAAGAACTAATAGGCATTTAATCTGATAAAATCGTTCAAACATTGAAAGTAATGATCAAAAGTTACTCACTAACGAACACAGCTTTGTGCTGCTTGAACTCTGGTCTATGGCAGAATTAAAATTTTACATCGATGGGGGCATCAGGATAGCATTATGTGTAGTTGAAATGCTACAGAATTACTTGAAAGCATTTCGTCTGTCGAGACAAGGAAAAATCCAAGAACTGCATTCTCCCAGCGCTGACTCTCCTCCAATAAATAAATTATCAAATATAAGGCGCTGATTAATTCTTATTTAATTTAGCATGACTTGACAGTGATCAAAAATAAAACTGAAGGATTATGAACGTAACCATCGATTCACGCACGATAAACATCACGTTCCTTAACAGGAAACTATATAGGTACACAACGGTACATCAGTCTTTCCCTCTTTCTGTCTGTACGTTCACAACTCGAGTTTTATTGAATAGCTAATAGCTAATAATAAGTGTTTTGTATAAAAAAATATTAGTGTTAAGATTAGAGGGCTACATCATTATTTATGAGGCATGTACTAGAGTGCAGGCGAGCAGGAAGTAGGAAGCTCTTTGCATTGCGAAGATGACAGTGGCGCTGTTAAGGAAGGGGAAGTCGGATGACTATAGCTAAAGCTCTATATCACTCCATTAGCTAGATGCAACGCTCTGTGTCGAAACCACTCAACATTTATACGATGCAACAAAAACATTAATAAACCAACAAATAAATGCATCCAGTGTTTTATAAGATCTAATATCAATATTCGCTAACCATAACCGACTAAATTCACTTAGCTCCTTCACTTTATCATCCGGAGTAGCTGAGATACCATTATGGTTACGCACTTGTTCCAGATAGAAATGTGCATCGGCATGTAGGACATGCAAAATATGGGCGCCGCGGGAACCTGAAATAGCAACGTGACGTTCGGTATTGAAAGTTCATACGTTACTTCGACGGCTCCGAGCGCTAGGGAGTTATTCCCATTCAATGCGAAATACCAAAATAGTGAACGAGAAGGAGCTTTTGGCGAAGCGCTGGAAATATGTAGTCGACACGAAACCAAATAATGCAAAAACTTAAAATTCACGCATAATATATAGATAGGCCCAAAATTAAGTATAGTATTGAAAATGAGCTAGGAGTATAGTTGAAGAGGCGCCTGAACATGTAAAGCCAAGCCACGGGTAAAATCTAGTTTATATATATATATATATATATACATATATATATATATATATATATATATATATATTGCATTTTTATTTTCACTTTCTGATAAATAGAACACTAAAAAACAAACCCAGTAACAAGCTTATAACAGACACCCATAACAAACAAATTTAAATAAATACATTTAAAAAAGGCGTTGATTTTAAAATATTTCTAAAATGTAACGAACTTTGAATAATAACTTTACTATAGTTCCATAGTAGCCATACTGAAATTTATGGAATAGAAGTGAAATTCGTTCTGCTATTTAAATCGTTGAGTCTAAAGGAGTTTTTTTATACAATACAGTAAGTACCTTATCAACTTTAAATAAGTGATATAATAAGCATTATATTTTCTTTTACTTTTCTTCAATTAAATCGTCCTTTGGTATTGCCTACGGCCGTCATTCGAATTTTCCAAGAAATTATTTATTTAATCATTTTATTTACTTACTTATTTGTATACAGTTACGCAAACACCACGGTTTTAACACATTTGCGTTTCGATAACAATAACTGGTCAATTAATTAAATTCAATAACATTACTGCACATAATGGCGACACACTTCAGTAAGTTTACTCTCACTCATCACAAAAACGTCCCACTATGGTCCAACCGTAATCAGACGATTACATTTTTTGCCAGAGGATAATTTCGATTTAACTAAATTCTAGACGCCAGTATGGCAAAAAGTTTATAACTACGCGAGCGCAGGTACGAAGAGCGAGAGTCCTCTCAAAAAATTAAAATATGAAATATTTCCACTTAACAATCGGAAATTAATTTAATCAAAGATACTTATTTTCTTTGCTGGAAAGTTTAGTAACCCAGGATACCTGAAAAAAATTGAGTAGAAAATAGAAAAGGGAAGTAACCATTTCGTTTCATGCATTTATTTTCATGTGAACTCCAAATAATGCAATTGGCTAATAACTTGCTTGAAGAAACACATCGAAAGTGTCTAGTGATACGCAACACGAAAACCTTCTAAATGACTTTTTCGCTTCGTCCGCCAAGTGACAACGATATGGCAGGTACTTCAATATCTCGGCTTAAAAGCGTCCCACCAATAATGTATTCACACTCTAGGGGAACGTTCTCTCAACTGTAGCTCAACATAGAGTATTTGAGCCGTAAACCGCTCGCAACGTTTTACATGAGAACAGCATCGATATCATGCTGTAACAACTTTCAATCTGCCTTACTTCTAATAGCTGAGAAAATGTCCACGTCATCCGCAAAATAGAAAAAAATATGCAGTATTAAATGCATTACCGGTATTATTTACCAGGATAATAAACACTAAAGGATCGAAATTTGAACCTTGATTGACTTCTAATGGCATAAAATAAGAATCAAACTGAAAATTACCTACTCGTACGTGTTGCTTTCCATCTACAAAATACGAGGAGAAGAAATACGAAAGAATGATAGTATCAACACCTATTTCAGAAATAGATCATTCGAAGAAACTTTGAGTGAAATCTTTGAAATCTTCAGGGACACAATGTTTTCTTTTCTTTATTTTTATTGCGAAATAAAAATGGGGAAAAAATTGGAGATAAAGTAATTCAAGATACCAAATTTGTTTTTACTCTCCTGAATAACGTTATATCGAAAACTTTAACCGTAACCAAGGCTGACAAGTGTTCAATACACGATTCGTATAAATATTTATGAAATCTAATGGCATCCTATATTCCGAGATGTGAATATTTACTGTGTTAATTTACGTCGCGTCCGGATTTGCGAGTATTTGAAAATTCGAGGGCGATCGATGTAACCATGTCGGGCGGCGGAATAAGCTGTTACACGAGGAGGCAGCGCCGCGGGCGTTGGGAACGGCGGCAGCTCGAGGGATGGAAAATTAACAAAAATCTCGCCGCAAAAATTATTCGACCGACGAGCAAACCGCCGCTCCGCCACAGATAACATAGCTCTGTTTGATTTTATATAACAATATTAAAATCAAGCAACGGCTCGTTGATATAAACCCGTAATTAGAAGGTATTACGGCAGCAGTACTAGTCACTGGGCGGTAAGGTCATGCGTTAGCGGAAGCTTCCCAACACATCGTTATCTAATGACTCATGTATGCTGGAGTTATTCTCGGCGCGAAGGTCGTTCACTATCTTGATTAATTAACTTTAAATTTAACTTTACTTAAGATCTCCCTACATATTAAATATAGAATGGTTTGTAGACTACGAAAATGTCATGACATATATTATTTACGGACATAAGTATTACTATTCAGTTACACTAATTAGCATTATGAAATTAACCTACAATATAATATTGCTTTAGTTTTTCCAGTTTATTTTTGTTTTATTGTTTTAAAATATTCACTAGACATTTTTTTACTCACTACCAATTCTAAATTACTTGTAACGTTCCTGTAAGTGGAAAATCGAAAAACGAGGACGAACTATTTCTTATTACATTTTAATTGTAACAATATTAAGACCATGCGCTCGTAACTTACAGCGCGAGCTCCAATATTTGTATCGCAAGGCCTTTAAGGACTATGAAACCCAGATATCGTCCATGCAAAAGTTTGCTTCCAGAATTCAGGAATCCTCTCGACATCAGCCTTTTGATTTTAATAATGATCATTAATTTATCAAAAATCTGCCACTTTTATCACTACCTACGTCACGCACCCAAAACTAATAGAGCGAAAAATTATTTAGTTTAAATTTATTGCTAAGTTAATTTATTTATAGTAAATAAAAACAAGACATTTTATTGAAATGCGGTATTATGTGGAATGGAAAAATTTTAAATAATGTTTTTTATATATGTTGAAGTTAATTTATTCTTCAATAATCAATGTTAACACACGTCTTGTTAAAATTTATTTTTTCTCCCGAATTTTCTTGCGTTATGAGTTGGTAATTCTATCTCTCCCCCGCCCACACCCCACCCCCGCCCCGCCCCATCCGCTTCCTTAACACATGGGACATTTATTTGGAGAGCACTTTGATCACTTTCTATCACTCGGATGATAGTAACATCGTGTTAATATTACTTACGCTCACATATATCACATACGCCACTATCTTTAATTAAATAGCACTCATTAAGTAGATATTTATAATAGCTACATTGTGGTTAACAATTACAAACCATAAAAGCAATAACGCTGTTTTAGCATTTTGCCTTTTTCTTAAACCGATATAAAATTGTGAGTCCTTAGACAACAAAAAGTTCGAAGTAAGAGTCGTAGGAAAACATAATTAACTATACCAAAAATGTGCTTCAACAGGAATTAGTAAGGATTGTTTAGCAAGGAATGAGAATCATTTTTTTCGAGATGTGGAATTGATTAACGAAGTTTCTGAGGTAACATTGTTACTGAGAAGTTTAGTTCAAAATGTTCGCGGTTCATTAGTTAGGGATTTAAACACTGTAACTACGACGTGTCTAAAGGTTAATATATAAGAATGAAGTGCACTTCTAGAAGAAAAAGTAATCTGTTTAACTCCAACTGCCATAACTCATCTAACTGTAAAACTAAATAATGGTAATTATTGACTTGGCAGCCCAAAGGCAATTCGAAAAAAGACAATTCCCTTTACTCTTAAATATTTTGTTTAACTTCGGAAATATTTTAGACACTTTTTTTAACGTAAGACACTTTTTATACACTTTTTTTTTAAATATTTTTATGATTAAAACCAATTGGTCTAATCACCAAATGCCAGTTCAACTCGGGCAAGTAGAATTCCACACCTCATTTGAAGTGAAATTACTTTATTTATCCTAAGTAAACATTTTAAAAAGAGCGATTGATTTGGCATATAGAATGATAGCAGAAACTGCTAAACCTTTTTTATCATATTTGTATGTCTGTATATTAATTTGTGCGTCAATCACACAAAAACTACTAAACGAATTTTAGTGAAAATTGGTATCATAATAGTTTATAACCAAGAGCAAAATATGAGAGAAAAAACGTCTTATTGCAAATTTCACGCAAGTGAAACCGTGGGGCACATTTAGTGCCTAATATATTTAAAAAGGAGAGATACATATCATGAATATTTTAAAAATTATAACATATAGGACGATCGATATCCACAACCTTTAAACCGGTTTCAAAAAAGCCAATGTTTTCCTCAATATATACGTGTGTACCTATCCAATGGTCTGGCGCCCAAAACAAATCAGGAAAAGATTTAATATTTGGTAGTTTAATAGAATGAATAATTGCGATAGAACCTTGATTTTTTTATTGACTAATTAAATAATTCACCTTTTTGAGATAAAAACATTCATTAACATATATCTACAGCTGTTAACGAGACACAAAATATTCTAAACACTGGATTTTTAACTTTTGACGGAGAAATTTGACATTGCTTCCTTTACAATAAAGTAAAGGAAGCAATGTCAAATTTCCTTTACAATAACATAAAGTGTATTAAGTTAAAAATTATAATTTTTAGTTTTCTTCTGGTGTAGAAAAAAATTATGCAATTTTTCTTAAAATGACGTCTAAAATTAAAATCAAAATAAAATTATTACCTGCACAAATTCGTACGTTAGATGAAATAAGTTTAAAGGTTGTAGAAAATGTTAGGATTTTCGTATACACTAACGAGCTATTTAGTTAATGGGAGAACCCACATTGCCTCTTTAATGTACGTATTTAATGAAAATGTCATTACAGTATTCCTAATAAATTCTGTGATTTCCTAGTGACCGTCGTCTACTTTATTATAGATTCTTTAAGTTAGCATTTTATTAAATTTTCATTAAGAGGGATTGAAAAAGGCTCCAAAAAAGGTTTCAATATTACAATCTTTCATGGACTTTTAAATTGTTATGATTAAAAAATCGAACTGATAAGAATCGGATAGGCTCCATGATTAAAGAAATTGACCCAAGAATTGATCAGTTCAATTCTCAAAAATATAACACTAATCTGTAATGTTTGAAAATAAAGATACTTATAAAAGTATATTCTAGGATTTCTATTTGAAAATGCTCTTAAATTGATTCGGTCAATTTCTTTACCACGGAGTCCTTTCTATTCTTAATTATTCGGTTAAAATCGACTAGGTCTCAATATTAGAGATATTGGCCGGAAAATGAATCAATATTATTCTCAAAAACAAAACACTAATCTGCAATATCCTCTGTTACAGGACAAAGTAACATATAAAAATTTACCCTCGGAGTTCAGTTTAAAATGAAAACCTGAATAAAGAATTGACAGTAAATCGGTCAAGTTCTTCATAGATTCATGGATCCATTCGATTCATAATTGTTGGGTTAATTGGTCTCATGATCAGAGAAAATAACCGCAAAATAGATCAATTAATTCTCGCAAACGAAACGATAATATGTTACTATACTCGAAAACAAAACTATGCAAAAACGTTTATCTAGGAGTTGAAAATACATAGAACATGCGGCAAGACGAATTTAAGGTTTGCGCCGACGTATATACCAGGATAATTTACTGATCCTATACGTATCTATTAAACGTACTTGACCTGTAAGTGAGAGTACACTATATTCGGATCTAAATCAATATACTGAGGGAAGGTAATAAAACTGGAAATAAGACGACCGCCCACAACGAAGACAAGGCGCACATCAGGGCGGGCGCTAGGACCCCCCGTTACTAGCCGCATTACTGCCGACTACTTTATAGCCCATTATCGTTCCATGTTTACATTCGTTCTTTTAACATTGTTACCTACTTAACTGATTGAGAGTTATCTCGTGTAACATAAAAAAAGCATTTCAAACACAAAGGCTTTACGGATAAACATCTTATCTCATGTTATAAACATTTATTTGAGATCCGATACTTTACGGTCTGGAGAAGCAGAAGTCGTCATAAAAGCTCAGATGTAGAGGATGTGTCATTTCAATTAGGGTAATGTTAATCCAGTTTTCGGATTTCTGTGAAACCATTTTATGTTAAGAACTTAAGAATTATTTTGTGATAAACATAGAATGTTGCTGTTTTCCTTATAGGCAAAATAAATGTAATTTGTAATCAAAACAACCCGTTATATACTTTCCCGACATCGAATTATCTTTTTTTTTATAATTAAAAACTTCAAATATTATTCTTTCTTTATATGTCCCCAAATTTCTTAATTTTCTGCAATTTTTCTTTCTAAATTTCTTTGATCAAATTTATTATTGAACTTCTCAATATCCATTTGTTTTCAGTAGTCAAAGCGTCTCAGTATTTTTTTCGTATATTTAAGATAGTTTGATCCCTTGAAACGAGTACAATGCGTCACAAAAACGTAGAGACATGAAAAAATATGAAATTAAAATTCACTAATTTGCCACTGCCGTGGTAATAGAAATTAGCCTAATTTTAAATGTGGTTAAAAAATAACTGATAAAAATTTAGAACTACATTTAAAATAATGTCATTCATCGCGTGGAGTGAACAAGTTTGACAATGTACGTTTAATCTTTACAGTAACAGGTGCACCGCAAGAACGTTTTATTTTGAATACGGCTATAGTGTTTCAGTAAGCTTTATTGCTGTACCAACTTCGTATCTGCTTGGGATATAACTTTGGTCTATCTATGCTCTTTTTATTTTTTGTCCAAACATACAAACACATATAAAAATGTGAATCATGTTTAATTTCAATAGACTTTTATTACTTATACCCTCTTTCAATTTCTATATTTTTCAAAATTCGTGTATTTATACTTTACAACGACTTTAGTCTTATTGTGCTTGCATAGCTCTTATTATTCTCCTGTCCGTTCCGTTCTGTTCCGATTCCTTCCCATAATCTTACTCATAGAAGACTCTCGTGATATTTAATTTTTTTTAGCACAATTTTGATTAAATCATACATTCAAGTAACAGCCAAATTTAGTTTAAACCAATTTTTTTTCAATTAAATTAAATTCAATTTTATTTTTATTCAACATACAAATATTGTGTTCCCTTGTTGAACGTCAAAAGCATATAAAACAATAAAAAAACCAAAGCATATAAAAAAAATTAAAAAGCAATATACGTATATCAAATTTATCATACAATATTGGAATTATATTAATTATATTTATCGATGTTAACTTGATAAGTTAGAGTGATGACTCCAGTCATTTTTGTAGTTTGTATAATCATTAATTTTATAATACGCTTCTTTGGGTAAACGAGTCTTAACAACTTGTTTAAAACGTTTTTCTGAAATTTCAATACATCTTCTGGTATTTTATTATAGAAGCGTATACTCTGCCTTACAAATGAACTACTAACCTTTGTGAGTCTGAAATTGGGAATCACCAGTTTATCTTTATTTCCATTGTTTTATTTGTGACAATGACAATGTTTACAGTGAAGTAATCGTTTTTTCGTCACATATAAATATTTTCAAAAAAATGTATTGTGAAGGTAAAGTGAGTATATTAATTACTTTAAATAGTTCTTTAAGCGAATCTCGAGAACATAATTAGTACATTGAACGAATAGCACTCTTTTACAAAATAAAAATGGATTCAATATTAGCAGCCCTACCCCACAATAGTATATCGTACTACATTATTCTATGAAAGCAGTTAAAGTAAACAATTCTTGCATTTTCAACATTTGTTAAATCTCTGATTTTCTTGACGGCGTATGCAGCAGAACTAAGTTTCCCACCAATTTAGTTTACTGTCTATAATAATAATGAGAAAGACTGTTTTACTAACAAAATTCATTTTATTATTGTCAAATACTTAGTGTCAACCAGTCTTACATTTGGAAGAGTAAATTTAATGCAGTTTGTTTTTTTTTTTAAATTAAGTAGTAAATTATTAATTGTGAACCAATTAAACATTTGTGACATTGCTTTATTAGCGTCATCTGACTGTTCATGATATCTATTTATTTTGAATACGAGAAATGTATCGTCAGCAAACAATATTATTTTTCAACCAAAAAAAGCATATTATTAACGTACATAAGAAAAAGAACGGGTCCTAATGTAGAGCCTTGAGGAACACCCATCTTTACTAAAGATCCTGTTGATTTAGTTTCCCCTATCTGTACTTTTTGTAATCGGTTTACGAGATACGAATTAATTAAGCTAAGGGCTTTATCTTTTTACCCATTATGTTTCAATTTGCAGAGTAATAGTCCATGATCAACACAATCAAACGCTTTAGACATATCGCACAATACGCCGATAGCATTCTGCCTTTCTTCCTAAGCGCCAAAGATATGCAAAATTAATACCACTGCTGCATTTGTAGTAAATCTGTCCTTTGTAAATCCAAATAGTTGGCTGTGAATTAGTCCATGAGAATTGAAATAAGCCTCCATTTGCTCGAGCATAAAATTTTCAAAAATTTGACTGAGAGTAGGCAAATAGACACTGGTCTAAAATTAAAGGTTTATGGTTATCACCAAATTTGAATATTGGTATAATTTTGTTTTTCATAAAGTCTGGAAAAAACCCCAAATCAACACACCTATTGAATATAGAGGCTAAATGCGGATCAATAATATCAATAATAAAACCGAAAACATTGACAGATAATCCCCACAATTCTTCGGTTTTCTTTAAATTAAGTGATTTAAAAATATTTTTAATTTTAGTGGGATCAATATGAATAAATTTAAAATCCAGATCGTAGTTATTGGGTTTGATATTATCTCTCAGTAACTTGGCAGCTTCATCTGGCGCTGAGTTTAAGGCATTTGTAATAATAATGAGTATATTAGTGAAAAATTTCTCAAATGCATAAGACACTTCCGATTGTACATTGATAACTTTGTTATTGATTTCTAATGTTAGATTATTATCACGTGATTTAATATTTCTTGTTTCACTATTTATAATATTCCAGACAGCTTTTATTTGATTATCTGAATATTTTACCTTTGATGCAATATAATTAGATTTGGCCATTTTACAAACTTTTTTGAATACCTTTGAGTAGTTTTTTAACGTACTTGATGAAACAAATGTCCTCATATCATATAACTCAAATAAATTATCCCTGCTTCTGTGTATGCCAATACAGTCAGAAAATTCTGCTTTAGTGTTAGTTACAATTTTGCGAGTTTAGAATTTTTTTTATATTCAAACGATAATTTAAAAAAAAGTCATTCTAAAGATTGCCTGGATTATTCTGTGGTAAATCGATGGTTACTAATTTCCCTTATACACTGATTTAAATTTTTTAAGATATTAGCCGTTATTGGTACAATGTTATTTGATATCTTAATTACAACCTCGTTAAATGGAATATATTTACCGCTGTAATCTGATTTTATACAATTTACAACGTCTTTATCCCCAACGTCAAAATCACAAAAAATATTTTCAATACGTGTCGCTGTAGCATTTGTAGTTTTTATAGGCTCAAGAAAAATATTTTTAGGATAAAAGGATTTAAATAAATTAATAAACTGGAAAGTAATGGACAAATTCGTAAATAGATTAACATTGGAATCACCGCAAACTGATATGTTTTTTTTACTATTGGATACTATTTTTAATACATCCTCCATTATGGTCCGAAATTGAGCGTAATTTGACGAAGGAGGTCGATATACGCAAATAATAATGCATTTGTCCAACCCAACTGCTGATAACTCGATGTTTGTTCAACACTAAGTTAGACTATATCTTTACGCTACTCTCCTTTAAGATTATTTTTCAGTAAGATTAAGGAGTCACCTCTCATAACTTTTTTTGCTGCTAAAATCTATAAATCTAAAAAAATAATTGCGAGCAAAAGCTAAAGCAAATTATGCATCAGCTTTTGCCTGCGGCTTAGTCCTCGTGAGTTTTTAAGAAATGGGTCCTAAAGATGCCATTTTGAGTAGCCTCAGGTGGTTATTTCCTTTCAACGGTTGTCGGAAAATCGGTGTACAACCAGTACGCCAATTGTGAAAGTACAAACGGTGCAAACGGGTGCATGAAAAGTACGCCGACTTTTAAAAATGGTGTAAAACCACCCAACACTTATACTTAACCACCCAATAACTTATAAATAAATATAAATACATATTTGCCTTTTCCCCTTACATATATACCCGTGATAACCAACACGGATTGCAATTAATTTGAATACTAAACTGGACTTTTAATTACATAACGAGTTAAAAATTAATTCTCAAGACTCTCAAACGATATATTAATTTACTCTTATGTATGTCCAAATTTGTTATTGCTCTAAATATAATTAACCCTTATCCATTCAAGTATGCCTCTCTGAAACCGCGGATGTGTGTCGGCTTACCCAAGTATGCTGGTCAGGTACTTCTGAATTCAAGCGTATTAACACAAGTGTGCTTATTGCATATTCTCCTTACTATCATTTTCTGATGTTCCTCAAGCCATCGAATGCTATCTCCATTTGCTTTTGAATCAATAACTATATTGCTTATTCAGTTACAAAGGGGCAGTAAAAAAAAGAAGATTTTAATCACTTAAATTGTAAAGGCATCAATTTCATAATTATTTTAGAATGAAGAATAAATAATATTTGTAGATATAGTGATTATAATAAATTATATTCTTGCCTCTGTAATAATTTGTTCTCCATTTTTGTTTATGAAAAAATAAAATTGATCTATCAGTTACAAATCGACAGCAAAGGCAATTAGATTTCAATCCTTTAGACACTAAATCCAACAATTTCATAAACCATAATTATCATGAAATGAGAAACAAATTATTTTTGTGTATAAAGTGTCTGAAATATTTTTTATTGTTGCGGATTTAATAATTCACTCCATTCTGATCCATATTTGTCCGCGGACAACGAATAATACCACTCAGTCAATTACAAAGTGCAGCAAAAACAATAAGATCTCAATCTCTTATACCCTAAATCCATAAATTTCATAATAATTATGAAATTAAAATTAACTATATCCACTGAAATAATGACTATAATAATTTTTATTATTTCTGTAATATTGTATTGGAAAAAAAATTGTTAATCGATTACACAATTAAATAAAACTAACTTATGTAGTATTATTTCTATTTCATTTAAGTTTTTTACCACGATCTAGGTTTCGTTGTATTACAACATCTTCAGGGTTAAAGATGATCTTTGCTAATAGCCCACATAAAGATGATGTAATACAACGAAACCTAGGTCGCGGTGAAGAACTTAAAGAAAGTAGAAATGATACTACATCACGTAGTTTTATTTAATTGTGAATAATTAATTTCTACAAGATTAACGTGAATTATGTTCAAATATGATCGATTACATTTGAGCAATCAACGGCGTTCAGATGTTAATTAACCTAGGTCGAGTTTATAGTTATTTAGTTTATTTTTGATCCATTATACTTTTAACTTATGATATATGTTGAGCATAAATATGGATATATAGAGGTACTTTTACTAACTTATCAATAATATTACACAAATTCAGTCAATCATCACCTCTTTGTTGAAGATCATCACCTTTTTGTTGAGCAAATATTTTAGTTTAATCTGATCTTTACCACGAGCTAATATCCCACCTGAAGATGTTGTAATACAACGAAACCTAGGTCGTGGTAAAGAAAGTTGAAATAATACTACATCACGTAGTTTCATTTAAATGTGAATAATGAATTTCTACAAAATTAACGCCAAATATATTCAATATCTGATAAAAGTAATAAAAAAGAAAAACACGAGTTACTCAAAACAAAAAAGCTGTCAATAGTACAGAACTGCATACAATTATAACAATAATTCGTATTACTTATGATCCGAACGCGAGAAAATAATGCAATCCACTAGATCCGGTAATGAAACTATGCCCAAAGGGCCGACTCGACGTAAGTCACGACGCGAGTGCTCCGATATGATTTGGAAAGTTTGGTGAGGAAGAAAATGAATCTATCGCCGGGATCAATACGGAGGTAATAAAAAGTGAATGAAAAAGTTCAGCGAACAAAGGAGACCGCTGGCTGCGGCAGATTAGTTTTTACAGGGCCCACGCCGGCCGCCAATATTGCCCTCGGACCGTCCCTTACCTAGACCTTGTCTTACGCAGACCATTCCTTGCGCAGACTATCTTCGCATTTTCGTAATACGTGCGTATTATAAACACAACATTGATGAATGAGGCTGCTAAATTTGGCTTCAGGTAATGGAACGGATATTAATTAAAGTCGGTAATTTTCGTTTTTGACGTAAAAGTCAGTAATAATTTAACGTTTCTACCTTCGGTAAATTTAATAAATTACCTAATATAAACCTTTCTCTTAAATTGCCCAACCATTATCTTAAATTGCCTTAGGTATACCATTTCTTCATTTCCATTGTATAAAATCAGAATATTATTTTATATTTTTGCTGAAAATGAACCAACGTATCATCTTGTGTATATAGGTATAATAATTAACGTGTCTGTATTTCATACATGTGATTTTGTGCACCAAACTGAATACATTGAAGCTTGTTTTTTTCGGTGCCACAGTTGGGATCTGTGTTGAAAATTAATTAACGAGTAATAGAAAACGATTGCATATATATATATATATATATATATATATATATATAGGCGAATGCTTTCAGTTGATTAAATGAACCGCGTACTAAGGAATTTTGGGAATAAAGAAATGTAAAAGTGTATAAGAATGAATGTAAATAACGAGGTGAACTTTAATAAACAACAATATCTCTTAGTTACTACTGAACGGAAGAAAAATTAATGTCGAGCAAGGAAAATATTACAAAGGAATTCTCCAGTAAAAACTGTTCTAAAATATTTATTCCTAAAGCAGGGTGAGGCTAGGTATTTTTTTGAAAATGTTGTCATGGTTAGGTATGTTCTGAATAATATGCTACGTTGGCGCGATCCTAATTAATTCAACCCGCATGTGAAAATTCTCATTAATATAAAATTCATCCCATTTAATATATTTTATGGTACTAGCAATGATAACGTGTGTCTGTGCGCGCATATAGCTAAAACTACTAGACAGAATTTAATCAAACTTTACTTTTTTATACCTCAGAGATTTGGCCCATATATGCAATAAAAATTGTCGTCTCATCTAAATCTTAATTAATTAACAGATTACTAATTATTTGACAGCGACATCTACTTCTTTTATAAATATTCGCAACGGATATGCAATTTTATATTTTTGCTCTAAATAGAGTTGTTTGCTTTATTTGTTCAATGGAAAAACGGCACCTTTATAAAATCACTCACGTATCTGTTGTAACCATTTTTTACAGGAACCGCTAGATGTAGAAATAAATTTATACTAAATAAAGAAAGATATAGATAAATGCATACTTCAATAGCTATATCTTTTGAAAAATCCAATAAGGGCCTCAAAAAACTGTTTTAATGATTTTAGGTATTATGTCTTCAGAAAAATGCTCAAAAATGTAAAAAAAAATATTGTCCTCTCCCCTTATGATCAAAACTACTATATATAAGCTATAAAAAAATTAAGATTTTTTTTGAATAACTGCGATTATCCTAGATCTTATTATTTTTTCAAATATGCACCATATGTTTGTTGTAAAAAAAATATTTGTCAGTAATATAATCATGAAAATTGGCAAAAAGCAAGGTCTCACAGCACAAGTAAAGGAAAAAATCCGAAAATTGTTAATTTGTAATTATATCATATAAAAAAATACTTTTTTCTACGGTCGCTTATTGCTGTCAAAAAACAGGCTTCTACGTTAATGCAATCAAAAAATACGGCCATTTACGCACGCACATTTTGACACTCGCAAATAAATCAAAACCAATAGGATACTGCCCGTTGAGCAAGAATCATGAAATTTGGCAAGACACAAGACCTCAGAGCACAAGTGAAGGAAACTATTTTTAATACATAAATATTTCATACAATTTTTTTTTTCTTTTATTACGCATCTGTAAAAGGCACAGTAGACCATTTATATTCGTTCTGGAAAATTAAAATTTTGAAAATAGTTTTTTGTAGAAATATTATGTGTCGTTAACATTTTATAAAGGTCCAGGTAACATTTTATATGTACAGAATACTCATAATGCGAGGCCCACTCGTGCTTGACAGGTATTTTTAATGATAATTTTGTTAACCTTTATAATAGCGTAACTCTTCTACAACTCACTGGATTCACTTCCCAAAAAAAGGTTAATTGATCGGTGAGTAAGTAAGATCAAAAGGAGTGAAGCTTCAAGGATAGGAGCGTCATCTAAATGCCCGTTTGTTACGATCGAATGTCGACACCCCAAACAATCTCAAAAATTTTCATCTCCCCCAAACGACGAAACAACAAAAAGGTACGATGTAATTTTAATCTTTCAAAAGCCGCCAATTTAAAGGATTTCCCTTTGCTATAACATCTTTTGTTAAGATTTTTACCGATAAAATTATATTCTTTGATACCGAATGTTTTTCACGTTTTTGATATTTTGGAAAGCCGACAATCATCGGTAAAGAGGCGCCCGACCAGAAACCGGTAATGAGATATTCTTAAAAAATAATCTTTTAAAAATCAATTTACTACATTTATCTTTTTATTGGCCTGCATCGACATTGTTCTGACTTTGAGTTCCTTTTCATATTCAAAGCCATAATAGACAATAACAAGCAGATGCTTGTGATGATGTTCGCGCTTCATCGCGCACCTGGTCAGTTCGCGTCTTTCCCTTTTCTACTCCGAAAATAAAAACAAGTCTAATTCATGTTTGATAATAACGTTACATTTATTGATCACAATCAACTTAGGATGGATAATTTCGCCATATTCGCAATAATCACCTACTTGGACTAAGGAACGAAACGAAACACAACGTATACAAATATCAACGCACGACATTCCTACTAATATACGCATCACGTTTTATTATCATATTAATGTCTCGATTCGTATTTCTAACATATTAGCTTCTTTTGGAATTACACAGAAAAAAAGGAAAGATTTCATTCTTACAGAGGAGTAAACAAGTGTAAATTAAATGTAATTATTGCTTATTGTTTGTAATTGTTGTTGTAGCTTACATGAAACTGTGTACATCAGCTTATTGTTGGCTGTCTGACCTTTTCTGGACTCGGTGAAATCTTGATGGAGCTAAAAGTGATTTCTATTCTTTGGTCTATACTTGTCCCGACCCAGGTCAAATATTAACCCACATTCGTATAGTTACTATCCGCCAATATTAAACCGCCATTTACTATAATAAGCTTCAACCCTAGACCTATATGTTTGTGGGATTATTTTGGTAAAAAAGCACTAAACGCAGATAATGCAAGTCTTTATTAAACATGTTATGTTAAACTTAAATATTAATACACACGTTTATTAAATTGGGGAAGTGACTCTAAACCACTGTTTCATTGTAATTCTTTCTCAAATTTGCCTGCAAACATGACGCAGGCAGTCGTTTAAAAAGAGTTGCTAAAACATAACGTTTTTGTGCAATTTATAATCTTATCAGCTTGGACTTAAGATCTCTGATCAATGACAGTCTCCTTTCTTGGAACATACATAAAAAATAAACAAATTTCGTTCATGATATTCCTGGCTCATAGGTCAGAACTTCGATCGAAGTCTACGTCATTCCTTATGACATATATAAATAAAGTAGTATTTTTTTATTTAAACTTATGTTTATTTTCCTGAAAAGGTTTTATTTAGCTTCTCTTTCAAGTCTTACGATTTGTCAACTACTCATACTTCCACTTAATCGATTCTCATGAAACTTGGCATGCACATTCAGTCCCCAAGACGATACCTCATTATAATGAATTTCAACCTTTGATTATCAAATCCTGTCAATGCAATGTACTGCTTGCTTAGACCATTAGACTTGTGGATTTATTGGTTTTAAATTAGTAATATGAGACTAAAGTAGAGACTGTCATTATTATCCGGGTTCCTACTTCTTCGCCTAGAAGCAGCAGTGGTACGTTCCCCCTAAATCATGAAAATTAACTATCTGCGGTTTCAAATAGGTAAAGTGGCCCATCAGATCCATTCAGACTCCAATCAGCTCTGAATTCAATTTCACATTTGAGTTATTCTGAATCCACCCAAATCAAGATTTCCTTTGCATCGTGCCGAAGAGTGTGCGTCGTTAGGGTGGATAATGGAAATAATAGCCTAACCATAAGCAACATAATAGCAACCAAGTCAATGTTTGTAGCGTGCCAAGGATTATGTGGTATTAGTGGTGGTGGTTACATGCTAAACAAATAAACCACATTAAGAATGTTAAAAGAAAATAAACATAATTAAATTAAACTACGTGATGTGGTATTATTTCTAGTCCACCTGAAGATGTTGTAGTACAACGAAACCTAGGTCGTGATAAAGAAATTAAAGAAAGTAGAAATAATACTACATCACGTAATTTCATTTAATTGTAAATAATGAATTTCTACAAAATTAACGCCAAATATATTCAAAATAAACATACTTTTTCTCTAAATTAAATATATTTATTGTACAATCAATAATGCACTAAAAGCTTGAAAATAATTACGGATCCCCAATCTGGAACTTTGATCAAACTAAAATAAAATAGTGAAGCGTATTTAGCAAATTTTTTTCGTGCTTGGAACCCATAATGTTATATTTTAGACTGATATTTTATACAACTCCTTTGCTACATTATGACAAACGAATCAAGTACGATATTTAATAACCACATATGATTTTCAAGTTCCATCAAAAGAAAGTTTTCTGCTAAATGAGCTCCTCGATTTTATTTTAATCTAATCGAAGGCTCAAATTGGTAATCATAATTATATTTTCTGCTGTAAAGAATAAGTCCTCAAAGTTATGTGCTTCTAGAGACAGAGTTTGAAGCAGGTCC